>PVHP010026933.1:0-24080 GCA_004024765.1 Zapus hudsonius | reverse complement strand
AGGAGGATCAGGAGTATGAGGCCAGCAGGGACTATACATTTTTGCTGCTGGGTTTGGTGACACACACTTTTGATCCAGTACTCGGGAGGCAGAGGGGGGAAGACCCCTACAAATTTGAGGCCAGCCTGGGTCTACAGAGTGAGTTCCAGGTCAGCTTGGGCTAGAGTAAGACGCTACCTCAACAAAAAAAAAAAAAAAAGCAAAAGTGTGTCTAGATAACTAAATTCATGTGAAGCATTATTTCTCTTTCAGACATCCTGATTTTAAATCTGTTATTTTTTTTCATTTCTAAAATCTTATAAAATACAAAAAAATAAAAAGTACATATTTTCTAAATCTAAAATAATTAAATTTAAAATAACAAAAAAAAAAACTGGCTAGTAAGAGCTGATAAAAATTCCAGAACTCAGAAGACTAAGGCAGAGAGATTACAAGTTCAAGGACAGAATGGATGGCAATAGTGAGATCCTGCCTCAAATAAAAAAGATAATTAAATTCTATGCTCTGTTTCATGCCATAAGTCACCCTATTATAAACATGTGTTACTTTGTTGAGTTATCAGTAAACTGGATTATAGATTAGATATGCTTTAGTTTGCTGTCCATGAGGATCGAATTTATGGTACTGTTATGAGGAGATCTTGCAAATAAAATCATATTCATTGACTTCAGGGAATATTCATTAAGTGAATCAAGGATATAAGCAGCTTGGTAGGTAGGTAGGTAGGTTAGTAGGTAGGTTGGTAGGTCATAGATAGATTAGATAGATAGATAGATGATAGATACATATATACATACATAGATAGATATTAGATGATGATGGATGATAGATAGATAATAGATAGATATACATAGATATAGATAGATAATAGATAAATGTACATATAGACATATCATATATAATTAGATGGATATTTGATAGACAAACAGATGACAAATGATGTGTAGATCTTCAAATTACTGAGCTCAGATTGAGCAACAGTCTTTAATATTTGATGGAGTTCATCTGTTCAATTTCTTCAGAGATAGAATACTGGTACTTTCAGCTGGAGACCTGAATGTATGATTTTTCCACATACAGACATTTTCTCTCCCTTTCAGTGTTTATTTTTATATTTTCTCATTTTACAGATGATTCCAAGTTATGAATATTTCTGAGATCCTCTGGTTATGATGTTTCTTCTTTTTTAACACATTAGAGCTTTCTTCATCCCACTAAATCAATTATTACTAGTCTGTTACAATGTTTAAAAATATGCAACTTCTGGACTGGATAAATGGCTCAGTTATTAAAGGTGCTTGTCTAAAAATCTAAGGACTGGTTTTCAATTCCATGGTACCTATGTAACGTCAGAAACACAAAGTGGCACATGCATCTGGAGTTTGTTTGCAGTGGTAAGAGGTCCTGGTGTACCCTTTCTCTCTCTCTCTCTCTCTCTCTCTCTCTCTCTCTCTCTCTCTCTCTCACACACACACACACACACACACACACACACACACATTCTCTTGAAAAAAATATATGCAACTCCTAATGTCTTAATACCAATCCTCTTGGGTGTTTCCCATGGGGCTATATACATTTTAAGATTTTTTTCCTTGTCCCTTTAATTTAAATAATGTAAGTGTTTAAACTATCACACCTGATCACAATTTTGATTAGGGATAATTAAAGGGGAATTATTTAATATAACATTTTCCCCTTTTCACCTATTCCCTTTCTCAAAGCATTTAACAGTTCTATTTCTTGTAACTACTGTGTGCCAAGTTGTCAAATTTCAAGGTGTCAATACTGATTGCTTATTTTAGTAATGAAAGTAAATGTTAACATCAAACCAAAGCTGTGGAAGATTCAGCTCATTGTTCTTTCTACTTGAATCCATGTAAGACTGACATTTGTACTTCAAATAATAGGAGATTTTGTCCAATAAATACCTTCTTTGTAAAAAGAAAGTGGCATCATTAGAGAGTTCAGATAAAGTTATTCCTGAACCCTCTTATCCTAACCTAGGAAACTCAATATCACAGCATCGCTTTATCTTGAGATTTACCCATGACCAGTTACTTCTCCCATCCTGAAGCTTTTTTTTTGTCCTTACTGGCCCATTTTACTGCTTTCAATTAATGAAATCTAATTCTACAAGCAAGAGCTCCTGAGGTGTCAGCCAATGGCTTTCCTCCCCACTGTCATCTCCCTTCTCTCTGTTTAATCTTTCTTTATGGGAACATCTCAAGTTAAAGTAATTAACCTCACACCATGTTGCCTTTTCTGTCTTTTGTACTCATTTTGTCCAGTGTAGGTAATTCAGATGTAAACTGTTTAGGTCACAAAATCCCAACTCCTTATTCACTTTAAACAGTCTTTGCGCAATCATCAGTATGTTCTGAGGGAAATTGTCACATCTCTGAGTGTTATAGGAAATACTTCTCCTGTGTTAGAATACTCCCTGAGCCCTTGGCCATGAACTTCAATGTGGTCACCAAGAACTTCTTCTTTCTTCTTTCACTGCTTCAGTTAGAGGCGAAGGAGATTAGTATGTTTGAAACTATTAAAGCACGTTTTCCAGCCTTGACTTAATGTTAGGTCAAAGTCTTTTAGGTCGGAAATATGGCTTTTAAGTAGAGCATGGATCAGCACTGCAATCATCTTTTGCCAGAGAGCCTCTTACATGACGTTGGATGATAGGAAGACCAGGAAGGTCTGGGCTTCAACAGGGGCTCAGACTCTTGCAAGCTGCATCGTTGTAGGAAGGCCGTAAACTTCCTTTGCTTTCTTATTTCTAAGACAGAAGTTTTAACTCCAAAGGTTGTTCAAGGAACTGAATGAGGCAATTAAAACTTCTTGGGCTGGAGAGATGGCTTAGCAGTTAAAGCGCTTGCCTACAAAGCAGACGGACCTGAGTTTGATTCCCCAGTACTCACGTAGAGCCAGATGCACAAGGTGGTGAATGTGTCTGGAGTTTGTTTACAGTGGCTGGAGGCCCTGGTGTGCCCATTCTCTCTCTCTCTCTCTCTCTCTCTCTCTCTCTCTCTCTCTCACTTAAATAAATAAATAAATATTTTTAATTGTCTTTTGGTGAAGAACTGTTTCATAAATAGGGACACATTTTAAGATGTTTAGATGCTAAAATCTGCCAGGGCTTTCTAGGTTAGATGTTCTGTAGTTCACTGTCACTTTTACATGTTTTCTCTAATTAAACATCTTGAGAAGATGAGAAATGACTTTTCTGAGCTGAATGAACCTTGTATAGAGATTTTTTTTATTGTTCTTGTTTTTTTGTTAAGAAACAAAAGTAGGTGCCTGGGAAGAGAATTCTGTTGGTAAAGTGCTTGTCTCACAAGCGTTAAGACATCAGTTTCATCCCCAGTGACAACATGAATGACAAAGTCGTGGCATCCGCTTGCCATCCCCTAATAGAAGAGACAAGTGGGTCCTGAGAACTTGCTAGTCAGACAGGCTAACCAGTCAGTGAGCAAAAGTCAATGAGTGACCCTCTCTCAAAGACAGGTGGATGGCCGGCACACACACACACACACACACACACACACACACACACACACACAGGCACACAGGCACACATGCACACATGTACACATGTGCACCCACACACTTATGAACATGTATGTACCACGAATGCACACCACACACATACATACGTAAAAATAGATTTTCAAAAAGAATGATCTCATTTATTATTCCTGTTTCCATAGATGGGAAGAGACCCTGGAAATAGCTCATGATGGTTCCCAACAACCATATGATACACAACTGTATCTAGGAAAAGAAGGGAGAGGAGTTGAAATTTATCAGAAACCAGGATTATTTTCCAATACTTTTAGACATCAGCTATTCTATATGGTCTGTTGGGTAAGGAAAAAAATAAACCAATAGTCTTATCTAGCAGAAAACCCTACAAGTTTCATATCTGTCCAGTCAGGCCAGATGTGTTAACTGATACACGGTGACATGGTGGCATGTCAGTTATGGGGGAAACCAACGTCTCTCTGACTGGGCTTGAGGCCCAGTCCATGGAAGGGAATTCCTGCCTGGTACTGAAAACCCAATCAAAAGCCTTTGGCTAGAGAGTTCATAAACCCAAGTGGGAAAACTATTACTGTTGTTTGGCTAAATGGATACACTATGCCCACCATACTGCCCTCTAAATACTATGCTTATGTCCATACATTAATGCTACTCTCACTTCTGGTTACTTTTTGTTAGAGAAGCTCTCTCTTCAAATGATGGTGACCACTGAGTTCATTCAAAACTCTCCAAAGTGCTGAGAAGTGACAGTGGAGTGTTCAGCCCTGAGACATCTCTATCACAGCCTGCAAAGCTCAGGGACCATTGCAGAAGAGTTGACAGAAAGAATGTAAGAGCCAGAGGAAGAGGAGGGATGCTTTGCAATACTGTCTTTCAGACACAGAGTGGCTGAGACTTTCATGATCTCATAGCAGTTGATGCTACCTACACAAGACTGGAGTTATTGTAGAGGGGAAAATGATGACCTTAAAATAGACTTGGGGGCAGGCAGGAGAGACTGCTTAGTGGTTAAGGTGCTTGCCTGCAAAGCCTAAGGACCAGGTTTGATTCCCCAGTATGCACACATAAAGTTGGATGCACAAAGTAGTATATGCATCTGGAGTTCCTTTGACCCTAGCTTGCCTGTTCTCTCTCTCTCTCTTTCTCTCTCTCTCCTTACAAATATATATATATTAAAATATAATATTAATTTTTAAAAACAAAAGATAGACTTGGGACTAATTGTACAAAAGGAAGGGATTCAGTGGAGAGGGGATTGGGAAGGAGGACCAGAAGGGAGATTGTGATCATCATATAGTGTATGTAACTATGGAGGTTGTCAATAAAAAAGTTTAAAATAAGGAGTAAAGTAGGGAAGCTTATTTCCATCTAAGACAAGATCTATCTTTGGGCCTTTGCATGTTTAGAGCAAATTATCACAGAAAATATTCCTTTCTGTGGTTAGTTCCTCCCAAAAATATTCTGATCTTTGAAAACAGAAGAATAAAAGATACTTTCTCTCTAACCCTGATGTTTGTTCTTGGTCCGTCTATTTTGTTTTAAAAAATATTCAAGAGCTGGAGAGATGACGTGGTGGTTAAAAGCACTTGCTTGTGCTTTTAAAGCCTAACAGCCCAGGTTTATTTCCCAGGTACCCTTGTAAATCCAGACACAAAAAGTGGTGCATGCTTCTGGAATTTGTTGGCAGTGACCAGAAGCCCTGCTGTGCCCGTCCTTCCTCTCTATATATAGATAGATGATAGATAGATAGATAGATAGATAGATAGATAGATAGATAGATAGATAGATCATTATCATCTACCTATCAGTATATCATGTCTCTACCACCTATATCAAATAAATAAATATATTTTTAAAAATAAAAATATTCAATATATAGAATAATAGTTACTTCAAATAAACCATCTTTTTTTTTTTTCAAAATAAAAATTCCCGTGGCTCATGTTCTGGTTTGATTAGTTTGTTTGGTTTTTCTTAGCAGTGTTGGATATCTTTTGAGCTCTCTGCAATGCACACAGGCTTGTTTAGGATAGTTCTATCTATCACAGCACCACATACTTGTCTCCCTGTATTCTATGAACGAAATGACTAAATCTACGTATACTCTAAGATTTACTGTAACTGAACTGCCACTTATTCGAGGCTGACCTCATCCATGAATCAATCTGACTTATAGGCCAGGGTTCTATCTGTAATGTGTCCTCATATGAGACAGGATGTGGCTAAGCTCCATCCTTGATTTCTAGACTCGAACTTCTTTACATGAGCCCAGCTTAATCAAGCTGGCAAATGCCTGGGCATCACTTTATTCCTGAGTGCTTGTATAAGTGAACGATCCAAATAAGCTTGGATTATTAACTCAATAATTCAGAATCAGAACTGTAAGAGGTTGTGATATAATTTACAGTCTGCAGGGATTACAGGATGGTGCACTTTTAGTGGAGAAAAAAATCTGTGCTCTTAAATAATGAAAAGCTAAAACAAGAAACACCTGAAATTCTTTGCATCTTGTGCCTTGAAAAAGCACTAGGTTTACATAGTGGCAATTCACCTATTCACTGGGGATCCATTAATTCTGACACTTAATTAAATTGATCAGCCACAATAACCACTAATGCAATTGTTTGCCCAAGAATACCGGCAAATAAACTTGTCATATATTTCTGATTTATTTTATGATTTCTATTCAGAACTGAGAACAAATAAAGACTTTGCTTTGAATAGGAAATGTACACAGACCTACATCATAGTTTATACTGGTGTAAAAATCACTGCACCATTGCTTCTTATTCTGTTAGGCTTCATGATATTAATTTCAGAAGACATGCCATTTTTATATTTAATTCAATTTTGCCAATGTTCTCTTTCAACAAAGCCTGCAATTGCATTTAATTGTTTTTTAGAAAAGAAATTAGGAATGCCAAATTTCAAGTAATACAATGCATTTTTTTAAAATCAATCTTTGTCAAATCAATTGTCATTTAAAATTCCAGTAAAATATCATATGAAAACATTTGGCTAAAATAGTTTCAGTAATGTATTTTTGGCAAGAGTATTTCAAGATGATAAATCAATATTTTCTCTCAATTTTTATGTGAAAAAGTTCATCAAAACAATAATAAATCTCAAAAAAATCGATAACATTAATGATGACATTAACTTCTACTTGATATCAAATTAGAGGACAGATAAAGGAATTAAACTCAAATAATTAGGATGTGCTAAAATAGAAAAGTTCAACTTTCCTCAATAAAATGCTTTCTTAGTGTTAGTGATACAATGAGCTAATTCACAGTCATTTTTCTTCTATCATGTTAGCAATAGTTGTGGATGGGCTGGAGAGATGGCTCAGCAATCAAGGCACTTGTCTGCAAAGCCTCATGACCTGAGTTTGATTTCTCACTACCTACTTAAAACCAGATGCACAAAGTGGCACACGCATTTGGAGTTCCTTTGCTAGAGGCCTTGGAGCACCCATTCTCCCCCCCCTCTCTTCTCTCTCTTCTCTCTCTCTCCTCTCTCTCTCTTCTCTCTCTCTCCTCTCTCTCTCTCTCTCTCTCTCTCTCTCTCTCATGCATGGTGGTGCACACCTTTAACCCCACCACTCAGGAGGCAGAGGTAGGAGGATTACAATGAGTTTGAGGCCAGCCTAGGGCTCAGAGTGAGTTCCAGGTCAGCCTGGTCTAGAGTGAGACCCTACCTTGAAAAACCAAAGAATTTAAAAAAGAATAGTTTAAAAGCTGGGCAGATAACTCGGGATATTTACTTATAAAGCTTGCTGGTCCAGGTTCAATGCTCCAGGCACCCACATGAAGCCAGATGGGTATTTGCTGGCAGCAACAAGCAACCCTGGCACACCAATAAACAGCACACGCACATACACACATGTACAAATCAGTAAAAAAATAAATAAATAAAAGATAAGGCAGATAGGTTTAGTTTTCCTTTTTTTCCTAATGACATTATGTCAACATAGCAAAGATTCATCCTGAATGTAACACAAAGAATTATTTGCAACAACTGCCAGAAATGTAGCGCTTCCCACCATTCAAGTGGTTTGTATGCACGGCATCTCTACCGTCTACACTCCTCTTCTGGTTTGGTGCAGAAGACCCTTTGTGAGAAAGAGGAAAAGCACAAGTTTTATTGGCATAGCAGATATAAATCCCCGGAAACTTCATGGGACAAAAAATAAGTTTGACTTAACCTTGCAATCCCCCACTTTCCAGATGTGTGCCAACACAGCTGGCTAAATCTAACTTCCAGAAGGCATGTCTGGAACATGGAGAAAGCAGAAGTGGAGAGGCTTCTGCAGACATACGTGCTATCACGCATGGTCTCCTCAGTCTCATGGTCCTAGTGAATACTCTCTTTTAGATCCCGATTTCTTGAGAGGTCATGGAATTCAAAAGGTGCGTCTCAAATAATTTGGCTGCAATAAAATGTTTCTGATCCCTCAGAAAATAAAAATTAATGAAAACTCAAATGTGCAATGAATCCAAAACAGGTCTTCCCTGCAGGTTTGGTTCTGAGCACACATGTACCCTTTGCCCTGCGCATCCATCAAATGCTGCCTGAAACACCTCTGCTCAGATTCTAAGCTATTTTGGCTTTGAGTCACAGTGGTGTTTCTTTTTCTGTTTTCTCTGTATTTTGGGTATGTGTGTTTGAGATATAGAGTGTGTGTGTGTGTGTGTGTGTGTGTGTGTGTGACGCACACCAGTTGCATGGTACAAAGATGGGGATCATAGAACAACTGTTTCTTGTCACTGCTTGCCTTCTAGGTCCTTGAGGCAGAGTCTCACTTTGACTACAATTATTCTCATCAGGTTCACAGCCCTGCCAGCTTCCTCTGTGTTCTCCTCTCTGCCTCCCTTCTCGTCCTAGGCATGGCTGGCATTACAAGCCCTTCCTGAGCATCTGCCTTTTTACGTGGATACCCATACCTTCACAGCAAGCACGTTAGCCACCCAGCCATCTCCTCAGGCCTGAATTACAGTGTTTTCAGTATACATACAAAATTTTCTGTTCTTGCTGAAACTCTGCAATTTTTCAATTTTTGTTTTTCATGGATGTCTGTTCAACAAAGTCTCATATATTGGAAATATAAATGCTAAATCTGCATTTATTCCATCAGAAAACTTGATTATTTTCACTACTAAGACAAATAATATACACACCTTAAAATTTGCCAACTTTCAGAATCCCATCTTGGTGCACGCAAACACGCAGTTTCAAGTGATAAAAATATTAAAGGCATTGGGAAAGGGAAGGGAAGAACAGCGATGTTTTACATGATGTTCCCTTTTAATTATCTCTGATCAAATGTGGTGGTGTGAGCACATATGTGATTTAAATTGAAGGGACAGCAAAGCAAGATTTCATGTATGTGAGAACAAGGAAAGTTTAAAGGCCACTGGGCATGCCAAAGCAATGTTAGCAGATTAGAAATTTTACATTTCTCTGATTTTTAAAAATATTTTATTTATTCATTTTCAAGCAGAGAGATAGATAGATGATAGAGAGAGACAGAGAGACAGACAGAGAGAGAGAAAGAGAGATAGAGAGAGAGAGAACCAGGGCCACCACCTTGTGGGTCTGGCCCATGTGGGTCCTGGGGAATTGAACCCAGGGCCTTAGGCACTGGATGCAAGTGCCTTAACTGCTGAGCCATCTCTCCTCCAGCCTTTCTCTGATGTTTTAACAGACTAGTCATAACTGACTTAATAGCAGTGAGAAAGCTACAATGTGCTAGAAAAAAAAAGAAATATTCTGGATAGAGAGCTGGCCCAGCAGTTGCGGGTACTTGCTTACAAAGCCGGCTGGCCCTGGTTCAATCTCCAGAACCCACATAAAGCCAGATGCACAAAGTGGCACTTGGCACTTGTGCCTGGAGTTCATTTGTAGAGGCAAGAGTCCCTGGTGCACCCATTCATATTCATCTTTTCTCTCATTCTCTCTCTCTCTTTCTCTCTCTTCCAAAATAAATATATTTGAAAAAAGAAGCACTGTTCATCCAGAAGATCTCAAAAAGTTCCATAAATTGGAAGCATCTGGTAAATAAAAAATAAAAACATAAAACTGAACACTGAGAAGCAGTTAAACAAATGATTGTATAAAAAGGCACACACTCAGGCTTTCTGAAGAAATTGAACAGAAGAGACCCATCAAATATTTATTAGGGACTCTAGCTCAGTCCACACTCAGAATCTGCAAAGGCAAAAAGGGCTTTATTTGGAGAAACTGGCAGGTTGTAGTTGCAGAGACACGGTTGCACATAGCTCTGAATCAGTGTTCCAAAGAAGGCAGAAAAAAAAATGGGAGCTTATATGGACTGTTGAATATTTAGAAAGATTGATAGAAAAGATTGTGAATACGCAGAAGCAAGAGTTTGACTCTTCTTGACAAGGATCATGCATCTTTGGTCACAATGCAGCCTTGTGAGTTCTTCCAGGTACCAGTGGCCAAAGGATGGAGGGCTGACCCTCTAGCCAAAGATGGAATGGTGCATGAGGTCTGTTTCCAGACTGGCCCATAGCTACACTGAGAAGCTCTCTCAATGCTGCTTTCATCTGCATTTTCAATTGTATTTACAGAGAACTATGAAACTAAATTCCAGTACATGAGTGATAGCAGTTGGCGTTTGAACTCAATCCTCTGAGGCCTACTCCAGAGGCTGCTGCAAGAACAGCTTGCAATGAGTTCTTGCTCACATCCTGAAGTGAGATGTGGCCAGCAGGAGCCCAGGTGTCCATAAGCCCACTCACATCCTGAGCTCATAGTAATGATTAACGCTCAGTAAGCATTAGGAGAAGTGGGAGGTAGCTCAGTTGGTAGAGCACTTGCTGTGATGGTTAAGTTTATTGTCAACTTGACCTGTGTAATAATCCACAGTAATCTTGGGTGGGTCTCTGAGTTTGCCTACAGAAAGGATTGACGAAATCCTTTTGGGATTTTGGAGAAGGTTGGAGGTCCCTTCTCCAGAATGAGCCCTTCCCCCCAAGTGGGTGGGCCTTCCAGAAGGGGACTAGACTTCAGGAAGCTTGAGGGGAAAGGAACCTCTCTTCCTACCTCCCCTGGTTGCTTATGCTGGCTCTGTCCCTCTGCTTGGATTTATGAAAGGAGGCCAGCCTTTCCTTCATTTTTGGAACTTCCCCTAGATCTTTTATTTCAATAAATACTTTCCTCCCCAAATTGTGCCTGGTTTGGAGATTCGTGCAAGCGGCGTGTGGTTGACTATGACACTTGCCTAGCACGCACAGGCTTTATATTCTATCATTAACACCATTGTTTTACAGAGGAGGGGTTAGAAACAAGTATTATATACATGGAATAAAATTTAAGTAAGTGAAAGGCCCTAGGAGGGAGAGAAAGTCTGTAGAAACAAGAAAATATAGCTTTTCACCTATTTCTAGTATCCTTGAAAATAGAGGAAAACATCAAACAAGAACAAGATAATTAACAGAGCAATCGTCTTTCGTAATGAAAATTTAGGTAGTCAAATTGTAAACACAATTAATAAATGATTACACTGAAGGTGGAAGTGTTTGCCAACTGGGCATTTGTAAATAAGAGGGTCACTGGAATGTGACTGGGAGACACAGAGACCAGGGAAACTTGTGATGCTTTGGCAAGACAATCTGTGCTATTAATGATATGGGTGAATCCCAGCAAACACATTAAGGGTTGAAAAATAGATGATATGCATATTTTACTGTGTATATATATATATATATATATATATATATAAATATATATATATCTTCCATCATTTTAGCTCAGCTCATGATAAATATATTTGAGATTTGTATATCAGCCCATCATTCAGCCAAATCATCTAACACTAAGACTGCTTTATAATAAAACATTGAATGTCTTATGTAATTGGTTGACTACTACCCAGACCATGAAGGATATGTATGAATAAGTAGAACCATATCCAGACACAGTTTGTACTTAATTTCCACCTTTAACTGTGTGTTTGTTACAAGATGCTATTTGGTCAGTTATACAAATATAACTACTTAGTAAAGTGTACATCTGAATTTGCACATATTTTGCATATATACAATATCTTGCACACACAGTCATAAAGGGCATAAAGGGATACATAGAAAGAGCTCTTGAAATCACAATTATGGAAATATCTCCTCCCCACCCCTAATTCAAACAAAAGAAAATTAAAAGAACTGGTTGTGCTTGGGTGTCCCCCAATGTCATGGTTTGATCCAGGTGTCCCCTCAAACAAATGAATGTTTTCTGATTGATTGATCCTCAGCTGATGTCAGTTTGGGTTTTACAACCTTGCTGGAGCTGTGTTGTTGGGGGCGAGCTTCTGGGGTATATAAGCCAGCTTCCCCTTGCCAGTGTTTCACACACCTTCCTGCCGCTGTTTGCTGTGCTGTGGCGGAGGTGATGTCCACCCCTTTGCTCATGCCATCATCTTCCCTGCCAGGATGGAGTCTCCCCTCAAGTCAGTAAGCCAAATAAACCCATTCCTCCACAAGCCGTTTTTGTTTGGGTACTTTCTGTGCAGCAACTAGAAAGCTGACTACAAAATTAGTCAAGTCATTCACCTGAAACTTACCATTTAGAGCCCTAACACAACCTCTAAGGAAGTGGGATGACAAGCAAAAGAGCTACTCCCACAGCAAGGCAGATAACCTGGGGAAAGACAATGGAGAGAGGCACCAAGGGTGCCCAAAACTGTACAAAATACAAATTTACAGACTCTTAAAAACCTAATTGCTATGCAAAATATAAACTCACCCACTATGACTCAGGGAAATTTGCAGAAGCAGGGGCAGAAAGAATGCAAGAGTCATGGGGGGGGAGAATAATTAATGCATATGAGGAATTGTCATCATGGATTCAATGGCTTTATCTAAGAACCTATAATACTAGCATATTGCTGTGTTAATATATATAATTTTAAGCCAATAAAAATGTTTAAAAAAGAACTGGTTGTGGAGCAAGAGAGGAAAATCTGAATGGTATATTTGTATTATTAAGATGATGTATGAATAGTGTTTCCCCCAAATAACCCACACAACTGAGGACAGAATAGTCCATTAAAAAAAAAAAACATAGAACAGAGGAGGGCTGAGATTCGAGGCCAGTGCAAATTGAGCAGGGCTGCTTCTGGGAGGAAGCAGGGAGCTACACAGGGGCCAAGACATTAGAAAGTCCAGCAAACAGTGTCTTCCAGTATGGAGGGGAAGGGAGGCTGCAGGTCATTCCCTGATTGTAAAAATACAATGGTAGATAGGGACCAGTAATCAATGTTCTTTGGTTTTGGGTTAGAATCAACAAATGTAAAAGGTTAACCATGGAATTTTATACATGCAAGAATTTGGAGGAAGACGTATTCTGGAAAGATGGAGGCATGCTAGCACATCAGTGCAGGCAGAGGGAAATATAGACTTAATCATAAGAAAACACAGTGTCAGTCTGAAGACAGTGGGATCTCCAAGGAGGAAGATAACCAGCCCCAGTGCCAGCACCAGCAGGAACAATTGCTGGGACATCACCTGTCCTCAGAGGTCAGCAGCAAAGGCTGCACCCAGCCTCTGAGCCTGGGAGACAAGAAGGAAAAGCAGGCACATCTCCTCCACATTCAGCCAGGTCTATACTAGACCCTTAACCAGGAATGGGCAGAAACCAACATAAAAAACTACAGTAATTCAATATGAGATCCCCCAAACTTGGTCCCTTAGTCCCACAAAGGAAGAGGCCAATGGGAAAGCAGGGTGGATAACAAAACCACAATCCCAAAATAAGAACAATCTGGCTCACTCTCACAATTGTAATGAGAGCATGACAAAGATGATGGCTGAAATGGAGAAAGTCAAAAAAGATATAAACAAGATGAAACAGAACAAGAGAAGCATAGACATCAGACTGAACCTTATGGAGAAAAATTTGACTGACATCAAAAACACAATAAGCAAATTGAAGGTGAACCAACTTTGGGAGGAGCTGCACAATCAGCTCATTAAATTTGATAAGGACTTAACTAAACTCAAGAACAAAGTTCAGGAGACATTAGCAAAAACAAAAGTAGATTGTAAGTTGAAAATCACCAGAGAAATGGAGACTATGAATAAAAATATAACAAAAATCAAAATCAGTGGTTGTAAAAGCCTTCGTTAAATGCTTGAGTCCCAGACTTGATAACGTGGAGGAAATATTCTCAGGCCTGAAAAACAAGACAGAAGAAATTAGAAGGGATTCAATAGGCTTCAATAAATTCAAAATGATGTGAGGAAAATATGACAGATCTGTGGGATACCCTAAAGAAACCAAATATCAGGATCATGGGGATCACAGGGGGAGAAGAAACATAAGCCAAAGGCATAGAAAATATTTTCAACAAAATTACACAAGAAAAATTTTCCTTATATTACAGAAGGAAGGCCAATCCAGACATGAGAAGCCAACAGAACTCCAAATATACAGAACCAAAGAAGGTTCTCCAAAACATATCTTAGTTAATTTGCTAAACATAGAAAGTAAATAGAAAGTGCCCAAGGCAGCAAGAGAGAAACAACACATTACATATAAAGTGAAGCCTAGCAGACTAACCTGAGACTTCTCACTAGAAGCTGTGAAGGCCAAAGGGCTTGGAATAATGCTTTGCAAGGCCTAAAGGATTATGGATTCCAACCTAGACTACTGTACCCAGAAAAGCTGTCCCTAATAATATGTGGAGAAATGAAAGTGTTCCATGATAAAAGTCAGCTTTATGATTATATGAGCAAAAAGCCAAATTTACAAAGCATGCTACAGGAGATAATCTACACATGAGACAAGTAATCTGTCTCAGGAATCAAATAGAGAAAAAGCATTATAATCATATTTATTGGGCTAATAATAACACATGAGGCATCAGTTCCCATTATCCCACCAACATGGCAGGATTTAAAGCAAACCTCACAGTTATAACTCTGAATGTAAATGCAATTAACTCTCCTATAAAAAGGCACAGATTAGCAGGGTGGATCAGAACAATGGACCCTTCCAGAAATGACCCTCACCTCGAAAGATAGAAATCTCCCTAGGGTGAAAGGATGGAAAACAATTTTCCAAGTAAATGGAAATAAGAAGCAAGTGGATGTTGCTACAATGATATCTGACAAAATAGACTTGAAACCAAAATAAATTAAAAAGGATAATGAAGGTCACTTCTTACTCATCAAGGGAATGATCCAACAACAAACTATCACTATCATAAATATGTATGCACCAAAAACAGGTGCACCACAGTTCATAAAGAAAAATTTACTCAAAAAAAGAGAAATAGACACTAACTCCATCACAGAAGGAGACTTTAATGCACCACTATCATCTATAGACAGATCATCCAAACAGAAAGTCAGCAAGGAAATAACAGAGCTTAACAACACCATAGATCAACTAGATCTGACAGATATATACAGAACATTCCATCACAAGGACCCAGAAAATACATTCTTCTCCGCAGCTCATGGAACCTTCTCCAAAATAGACCACATATTAGGTCATAAAACATGCCTCAACAAATTCAGGAAGATTGATATGGCCTCTGCATCATATCAGACCTCAATGTGTTAAAGTTAGAAATAAACAATGGAAGGAACAGCTGAAACTATACCAACTGTTGGCAACTCAACAATATGCTATTAAACAGTGAATGGGGCATTCAAGAAATCAAAAAGGAAATTGAAAATTTTCTAGATGTAAATGATAATGAAAACACAACATACCAAACCCTATGGGACACAATGAAGGCAGTCCTAAGGGGGAAATTTATAGTGCTAAACACCTTCATAACAAAGACAGAGAGATTGCAAATTAATCACCTGGCGAGGATGTGGGGGGAAAGGAACCCTCATTCACTGCTGATGGGATTGCAAACTTGTACAACCACTGTGGAAAACAGTGTGGAAACTCTGAATAGAATGGATATAGAGGTACCAATGGACCCAGCTCTCCCTCTACCAGGCATCTACCCTCAAGATTTAATGCTTCAGCACAGAGATATTTGCTCAACCATGTTTATTGCAGCTCAATTCATAATAGCTAAGAATTGGAATCAACCCAATTGTTCATGAATTCAAAAATGGTTATCAAAGTTGTAGTACATTTAAACTATGGAGTTCTACTCAGCTGAAAGGAAGAATGTCATTATGAAATTTAAAGAAAAGTGGACAGACTTGGAACAGATCATACTTAGCAAACACACAAAAACAAAGAATCAAATGCTGCATATTATCCCTCATATGCAGTTCTTAACCAGGTTAAACTTAAACTCTAAGCAAACCTGACAGGTGGAATGTAAGACTGCAAAAGGGGATGGAAGGAATGGGGGGAGGAATGGGAGGGTGGAAGACTTATAAAATAAGCTAAATAAACAATGAATCAAAACCATAAAACCCTTACTTACACACAGTAAGCTCCTGAGGAAGCTGTGGGCATCTCCTGGTAAGAGGGGCCATGAATAGAATGGGAGGAAGCCTAACCCCATAAAAATTCATCTGACCTGCAACTCCCTGTCCCAGTCATTGGTTCCTTCCCACTCTGAGCTATTGATCAAAGAGACCCAAGAGGTCACAAGAAAAAAAAAAGTCAGGCTTCTGTCAAAGCTCTTGAATACACATCCAAAGGTAAAATCCTATTGCTGAAGAAACCACAGAAAGTCATCGCACAACCCAGAGAATGGTAACCAGCTCCCAGATGGTATCATATGTATTGCTGGTAGGCGCTACCTGAGCTGCCAGGGGAAATTGATCAATGATATTTGGAGAAAGCAGAGACCACTGATAGAAAATTCAGACTGATGTCATGAGAATGCTGAACACATTGCTTTATAGAAGCGATCAATTAGTCAAGAAGTGATCAATTGTGCACTAGAGGCATCAAAACCTTGGGAGATAATCAATGGCTTTCAAATTTTCCAAGAATTCCACTCAGTGACAATGAGGAAGAGGAGACAGAAAGATTGTAAGAGACATGGTGGGGGAAATATCCTGAGGCATTGCTCCCCTGCCCACTGATGTTCACACAACTCATAGGCCCCCATTCCATGGATCATTCCAGCAATCCTACTGAGGAGGGTCCTTAGTGGAATGAGGGCAGGGAGGAGGGATATGGTGGTATCAACACATGAGTTGTACATACAAAGTTTCTACTTATTTAAAAAAAAACCTGCATGAAATTCTAAAAGTATATACCATGCCCTGTGTTAACTTAACTGAAAATGATCAGTACTGGTATGTCTACTGATAAAATTGTTAAAGTTGAAGAAAGAATCCTTTAGATATCACTGTCTTATTCATAGAGGAATGTGGGTGAGAAGTTTAGAGAGTCAAGTAGCTTCACTTTCTTTTGTGCAGTGAGAGGTAAAGAGACACTTCTGGGCATGATGAAAGGGTCTTTCTTGTCACACTGCTATGCCCTTGGTGTGATCATTTTCAGTTCTTCTTACTTCGATTTTAGACTTTGTCATGTGACTTGCTATGCCCAATAAGCTGCTAGCAAATGTGACATAAGCAGTGGTTGGAAGCCTGTGTGTTCGATGTACTTACCCTTTTTAGATGCAATTGGAATTCCGAATGGTCATATGAATGGGGTCATGTGAATGGTCATGTGATGGTCATGTGAATGCCATGTCTGCTAGCTCAGACATCACCCTACTTAAACCAACAGAGAGCTGGCCAGCAGATCTGAAGGTAGGCTACCTGGAACCCACAAATCCTCTCCCCATCCCCAGCCTGTTAATCACAGGAACAACCTGAGCAGGCCTGGGTAGAACTCAGCACAGACATTCCCAACCACTCAGTAGTGTCCTGAGTTTATAAATTGCTGACGTTGGGCTACAGCTCAAAGGTGGAATGATTTTCTAGCATATAAAGGTACTGGGTTAAGTCCATAACACTGCAAAATAGATGAGTGGATAAACAAATATTGTATTAAGTAACTAAATTTCTGGAATTATCCCTTAAACTGACATACACCTTGGGATTGCAGATTTAAAATTGATCCACATGATGCATTTTAATCATATCCCCTCTCATTACCTTCTCCTGCTCTCCACCCTCTTTCACTAAATCTCTTTTTTCCAACTTGTCCCACTTCTATTTTGATTTTTCCCCCTTCCACTATCCATCGTGAGCATGTCACTGACCCTGGAAGAGAGAAGCGATGAAATATTATGTGGCCTGTGCCTCTCTATCAAGAAAATATAAAACTTGCTAAAAGCAAGGCAGGAGCTTTGCCTGATTGAGATAATACCTTGACTCTCATTGTGGTGTGTGCACATGCTCTGGCTAGGTGATAGTCTCCTGCTGAGATAAAGCCTCGGTAGCAGGTGTATCTCTTAGACTGCCTCCTTCTGCACAGCTAACCAGATACTGATCCTGACCGGGTGAGAGTATCTGCTGCCACTTGAATCTGATGAGTAAGTTGAATCTTTAATCCCAGTGCAGTGGTCGAGCAGTATTCAACCCTGGGAGAGGTGACAGCTATGAAATTCTTCAGCAAGAAAGTGCAAGGCGGGAATGTTATATACCATCCTTTAATTCAAGGAGAAAGGCTACACAAACTGATTTTGAGTGTTCGAAGATAAGGGAATGTTGTTTCCATAGCGACTGCTTAAAATATCGACTACTGGACAAACAGTGTAGCAAATGTTGAAATGATTTGAAAGATTGCAGCCAACAGCCTTCAATGAGCACCCAATGTGTTTAATTATCAAATTAAGGGGAGGTTGAATGTGAAATGTGAGAACAGAATGTGAATGCCTTAATTGTTAAAAAAAAATACCACTTGGGAGCCCAAGAAGAGATGCAATATGGGAGCGATTGATGGAGAGGCTACTAAAAATAGAAACTAGGCAATCCAGAATTGTGTATCTGTTAACCTATACTGATCTCACTCTCCAATGGAGATTGTGTTTGTATCTTTCAGAATGCTGTGAGAGAGCTGTGGCCCATCTAACCATACCAACCAACCGCAGGCCAATAGCTGAGCTCCTGGCAAGAGATGAACCACCACAGTCATACCGTGGAGGATCCATATGGAACCCTGCAGAGAATGATGGGTCCCACAGCCACAGCCATTCAATCAACACAGGATAAGCCAGGGAGACAGAAACCAATGATCTTCGACACAAAAACCCCTAAGTTCTCAACATTAAAGCAGCCTTAATACTCACCCACCATGACTCAGGGAACTGAGCGAAAGAGGGGGTGGAAAGATTGTAAGATCCATGGTGGGGGAGAATATCCAGAGGCATGAGACCCCTGAGTAACAACATACTAGGGCCAGGAGAACCGGGCTGACTACAAGGCTATCCATGGTCCCCTGCCCCAAGGACTGATCCAGAGGGCCCACGGAGGAGGATATCCAGCTGATTGGGGATGGGGAAGAGGGGCATCGGGGAACTGGGGATAACAATTCATCGTTTTCTCATTAAATAATGTAATTCATTATGGACAATAAAAAAATAGCAAAGCAAACAAAAAATAAAAATAAAAAAATACCACTCTACACTCTCCAGGGCTCAGGAAGAGCAAGGGCAGAAAGAATGTAGTGCCAGAGGATGGGGAGGAGTGCTTGGAAACACCATCTTCCTGGCATGAAGCAGCTGCTGCGTTCAGGTCTTCACAGGGACTGTCATACCTGCTTAATACCAGGTCCATCCGCAGTCCATCGTGGACGGTGGAGGGGATAAAGAAAACATCAAAGTAGAAGAGGAACAAGTGGAAAGAAGCAGGGATCCAGTGGAAGGTGGATGGCAGGAGGAGGAGAGAAGGTGAGAAAAAGATTGTGATCAATTAGGTACATGTAGGAAAATTGTCAGTAAAAATAAAGCTCCGATATGGCTGGTCAGGAAAGGGAATGACAGTTGTGGTATCATTTGATTTTTCCCATTTTTATGAACTGGAGAAGAAAAACAGTGCAGTAAAAAGAAAATTGTCTGATTTCACGGAAAATGTACCAGTTATCTTAGAGACTAGTAACAGTACAGTGTGAGCAGTCTTAGTAAGGACCTCGTGTATGCAAAGGCAGATGCACGATGCAGGGAGAAAGTAAACCATCTTCCTGAGGTGTTGCTGAAGAAAGGGAAAAAAGTAATGATGTAAGAACTTAAGTGATTCATTTTTTTTCGAAAAGAGAAACAGAAAATTGGCATCTTAAAATCACAGAATGCCTTTTTATGTAAAGAATCACAAGTCTTAAAGAAATCAGGTGCCAACATTTTTCCAAAAAGCAAAACCAAAAAGTACAAAAAAAACCATTTTTTTAAAATTATTGGAAGTGGCAGAGGGTTGAGGATTTAGCTTCCTGGTAGAGCATGTATCAAGCAAGTGGAAGGCCCTGGGAAACAAAACTTCTGTGAGGCAATTAGACTTGCTGGCTCATCTCTCTGTCAGCCCTGAGGAGGCCGAGGCAAGAGGATTGTGAGTTAAAGGCCAGCCTAGGCTACAGAGGGGATACTTGATCTCAAAAATTACAAAACAAAAGCAGCACCTAACAACGAAATGCAGTAAGATTTCACAAATGAAGCTTCACAACACAATAAAAATATTTTAATTCAACTAAGTAATAGAAAACTGAAAGAGAAAAAAATTAAAAGATCAAAGTTAAAAGGACTATAACATAAGTGATTTCACATTAAAAAATCTATGTTATATGTGCTGGAAAGATGGCTTTGTGGCAGAAAAAAATGGGTTAATTACGAAAAGTTGTAAGAGGGAAGAAAGCTAAAACCAGTAAGGCTGCTGAAAGTGTTAACTGCAGGGAAGCTGAATTTCTCCCTGCTCAGCAGCTTGGAGAGTGTCTGAGAAAAACCTTGATGAAAGGAGTCCTTGAAGATGAGGCAGAGGATAGTGTCTACTAGGTTAGAGTGTTGTGTTGTCCTGGGTAACAGACAGGGCAACCCAACTGCAGGAATAAAGATATGCATGTTTTGGGGAACTGCTTGTGTTGTGAAGAGTTATTTTGACTCATGTAAACCACACAGACTGCAAGCATGTTCTGAAAATTCATGCATGTTGTTTTAAGACTTTTGAAACTGCATGATTGACACATCCTCAGTTTTGAATTTTGCCCTTGTCCCCATTTCTCTGTGCTGATCACAGCTGCTAAATGTCACGTCTGCTTCTGAAAACCATAGCTTTGCTTCTAAGCAATGCCTTATTCCTAAACCTATAAATCAGCTTTGGGCCAGAGATTTTGAGAGATATCTCCTTCCAGACCCTGAGTTAATAAACTCTATTTCCACTCCCACTGGCATTGGTGTGCACTGTCTTGAGATAAAAAAGTCTGTAAGAGTTTAGTGGTTAAGGCGCTTGCCTGCAATGCCTAACAACCCAAGTTCAATTCCCCAGTACCCATGTAAAGCCAGATGCACAAAGTGGTGCAAGCATCTGGAGACCATTTGCAGTGGCTGGAGTCCCTGATGTGCCCATTCTCTCTCTCTCTCTCTCTCTCTCTCTCTCTCTCTCTCTCTCTCTCTCTCTCTCTCTCTTTCTCTCTCTCTCTCTGTCTCTCTCTCTCTCATCTCCTTGCAAATAAATATATAGAATGTTTTTAAAAAAGAAAATACATATATATATATATAAATTTATTCTCAGAAGAAATACTGTAGCATTAAATAACCATATCAACAAAAGACAAGAGTAAAACTTTTAAATATCAATACAATCTTCCAGAAAATAAATAGAAGACAATATAAGATAGAATGCTAACTAACATAAAATGGTACCATTATTTTTGTAACTCAAACAATATTTCTTTGGGGGAGAAAATTTTAATAGGTAAAGTATTTAACTACCTTACTTAAGAAAATAGAAAAAAAAATAGGAACAATAAATAGATAAAGGAAGCAAGAAATCGAAGTCAGATCAAGCCTTCTGTAACTAACCAGTCAGACAACATCAGTTCAAGCTAGACACTCTACATTGTCTCCAGGGTGCCAGGAGATAAATACGAGAGAAGGTCTAGAAGAACCTCAAGGTTCCTGTCCCTCTTCTTATACAGCCTGGTTCTTTCCCAGGAAGGACTTTGTGGTAGAAGAGCCTTTTTAAAACCACAAATTTAGCTTGCAGTAGGTTGATTGGTGGATGTCCCCAAAAAGGTATGTCTATGTCTGAATTCCAATACCTATAGGTAATTTAAAAGAATTTAAAAATTGCTCTCACCGATATAATGAAATTTCAAAATCTTTATCCTCATCCAGTGAGCCCCTAAGCCCAATAAGAAGGGTCCCCATTGGAGACACATAGAAGGAAAACAGATGAGAAGACCACTGGAGGACTAAAGCGATGAGTAGGGTCACACAGCCCCAAGTCACAAAAAGCTGCCAAGACTGAGAAGCACAGAATCCATGTTCTTCTAGAAGCATTGCTGAGCCAGCTAACACCTTAGTTTTTTTTTTTTTTTTTTTTTTTGGTTTTGTTTGAAATTCTAGCTTCCAGAACTATGAGAGAATGCATTTGTTAGTACAATGCAGCCCTAAGAAACTAACACATTTGTTTCTTTTGTAACAGGTCTATTGTTAAAATCAAATCTGGACTCTGGCTTCTCAGTGCTGAAGCCTCTCCTTAAATTCCAGGCAGATGCCTTGAGTCTGCCCCGTGAGTCTGCAGACTGTCCCTGAAATGGGGAAGCCATCAGCTAGTGCTGCAGTAAAAAGACAGGGTGTCCTTGTAAACACTGACAGAGAAGGTATCATCCCCTGTGCCCTCTCAAGGTTCCAAGGAAGAGAAGCCAAGGAGGTAATCCAGAAAACAGGATCCAATTTCTTGGCTTTCCTCACAGCCCGCATTCGATTATGTGGTCACACTGCAAGGTGGGACAGGAAATGAAAATAAGTGGCTCTCTCTTCCAAGTGCATGCAGTATTGCCCTCTGTCATGACTGGAGTATTGGCTTCTAAAAAATGGGTCCATGTCTTATACCAGGAACATACAATTGAGGTCCTATTTGCAAAGGGGCATATATATATACATATATATATATGAGATATTGATTGAGATGAGATCATCTTGGATTATCTGGGTATTCCTGAAATTTCTGGTTTGGAGTTCTTATTGATGTGCCAGGGAGGCGTTCAGAAAAGAAACAAGGACAAAGAAAACAGAATCACGAGGTCTTTTGCTTTACAAGGTTGACTTTATTTTTATCCAAGAGTGGTGATCCAACTGAGATTGCCATTAAGAAAACAGGTTACTTCCTAATATTTCCAAGTGGACAGGATATTCCAGCACACCTCAGAGAGGGCTGGACAGAAAACCACAGTTGCCTGGAGGTGGAGGGAAGGAGGAGCTGTTGAAGAGATTATTGACCATATGGACAATGACAGGCAAGTTTGAATAATTCCTGTGGTCTTTGAGGCTTAGGGACTGTCCTTGTGGTCTGGTATTGGAGGAATGGAGCAAGTTCGACCTTGGGTTTGGAGCTCTGAATACAGGGTTGTATGTAAAAGCCACACTCACAGGGGAATGTTTTGCTGCTACGTCTAGGAATCAGATAAACCTGGAAGAGACAGTTCCCACTAGTCAGCGAGGCCTCCAACTTCAAAGTACCAAACATGGAAACCAGAAAACTCACCTGGCCATAGAAGCCAAGACCGATCTGGGGTCAGGAGGAACTAGAAGAGATAAGAAAGACTTGCACCTGTAGTCAGATCCTGCACATGTGTTGGTTTTGGATCTCTGGCCTTGAGAACTGAGTGAAAAAATATTAGTTGACTTTAGCTACCAGCTTTTGTGTAGTGAAACTGAACTGCCCAAAGTAACTCCATTATGTTTTAGCTATCTCCATTTCTGCGGAGTTCTCCCCCTCTGAAAACTACATCCTGGTTAACAGAACATTCTTACCCAGATACACCTGATGCAGTGGGAAGTTTTTTGTTTTCTAAGGTTCCGAGAGGTTCATTGTTTTTGCTTAACTGTAACTTCTGTGGCCCTGGTTTGATGTACTGATGGTTTGATGTTTGGTTAACTGTAACTTCGTTTATCTAGTCTACACCTAGAATTATGTAAGAATGATCTAATTATAGCTTCTGTTATCTAGCCTGTACCTGGAATAGTGTTAGATTCGTGTAATTATGTTTTTGTTTTGTTGTTTTTTTTTAATTTTATAAGCCCTTTTCCACCTCCCTTCTGCACAGAGTTCTTTCTGGGATGATCCCCTCTCAAGGTGTCAGCTTAATAAAGGATCGTTGATTACCTTAATAACATGGTGGTCTGTAATTCTCTTGAATGAGCTATACCAAGAAAACACACTGACAATTTTCTGGGTGGGACTCTGGTGTGATTAGATCAGAGCATTATTGACATTTGGGGTTAAATAATTATTTAATTTGCTGGGGACCATCCCATACATTATGTAGGCTGGATATCAGCATCCTTTGTCTCCACCCCCTGATGCCAGTAGTACCCTCTCTTGAAGTTGTGACAATCAAATATGTATCCAGATATAGTTAGGTGTCCCCAGAGGTAGAGTGGGAGCAGTCAGAGCATGTGGTTGAGAAGCAACTAAATTGTAAGGATG
>PVHP010026932.1:0-24282 GCA_004024765.1 Zapus hudsonius | reverse complement strand
AAAAAAAAAAAAAAAAAAAAGAAGTAATAGCTGATAAACCTTGAAAAAAAAAAAAACTGATTCTCCAATGGAGATTGAGATCGGCATAGGTTAAATAGGACAAATATTATTAACCTGGAGAGATACTGGGTGTAGCCTCTCTTTAGGCCCACGGTTAGTGGGAGCTTCCCCTTGGAGTCCAAATTCTTTGTCTCCAGAAGAATTTGGCTTGGATCCCAGTTCCAGCTAAGGGTTCCTTGCCACTCAGCAGCTATTTTAGCCAATCAGAGAGCCCTTGGATTATCCACCTAGGTTGAGTGCCACTATTGCACAGGTGTGTATTTCTTGCCATGCTGGTCTCTGCCATTTATCAGTGTCCCCTGCTTTCTCCCAGCATCATTAGCCTATTCCCCTGAATATGCTCATGAAGCACATTCCAGCACTATATGTATGAGCTAGCCAGCCATCTGTGAACTGGCTTTCTTCAGATTCAAGCTGAGTCTCTCGATGTTGTGAGTCAGCAGCCTACAGAGTCTTCAGCAATAGCGTCTAATCATTTACCTCGGGCAGAAAATACAAGGGCTTTGACTGAAGCTTGTCTTGTTTTGGAGACCTTGTAGGTCTCTCTGATAAACAGCTCAATGTGGGAAGTAACTGATTTCTGATACCGGGGATTACAAACAGCGTCTACCCTAAAGGCTCCTTCCTCTCAATACAGAGACATTTACTCAACCATGTTTATATTTTCTCAATTCACAATAGCTAAGAACTGGTATCAACCCAGATGCCTATGGCTGGATAAATGGATATCGAAGTTGTGGTAAATATACACAGTGGAATTCTATGCAGAAGTAAGGAAAGATAACATAATGAAATTTGCAGGAAAATGTATGGACCAGAAACAGATCATACTCAGCAAAATCACACAAGAACAAAAAGACAAACACCACATATTCTTCTTATATGTGGTTCCTATTAAAGATCAGCTTGAATTGTAAGCAAACCTGACAAGCATCTTGAGAGACAGATAATAAGGAGGGAAGAGAATGTGAGGGCATGGTGAAATATGCACAAAACTAAATCCAAAATGAATTGGTACCATAGAATTCTTACTCTTGGACAGTAGGCTACAAGACATATCCCTCCATAGGAAGACATTATTCACATTTAACAATTTTGTACATAGGTTTTTGTTGTATTATTCAATGATACTTCACTGCATATGAGTTTTGGATAACATTTTCATTGTTTTCTATTAATTTTACAAGTCCCTTTCTTTTGAGTATCATTGTTGGATCTCCACCAGTAACTATACCAGAAAGTTGACAATGGACAAAGAAAATCACTTTAACTTTCAGGTTTTTTTTATTGCTTTGTATAAGTCTGTTGATACAGTTGAAATTTTTTTTATAGTACTGATACGGGTTGCTGCTAATTAATAGTAAGCAATGCGGGGAGAGAGAGAGAGAGTTTTGGAATCCTCCCTTCCCCCTCCTCCTACTCTGAGTTCTTGTCCTCTAATTCCAAAGAATTGTACACAGGGACAGAATTAAATTTTAATTACACATTTATTCTAATTTACTAGATTAGAAAAAGGGGAGTTGTATGGGGAAATTGGATGTGGGAAGTCATAGTTTCCCTGCCACCAGTGTGGGGAAAACACGTGTCAGAGAGTTCACAGAGCTTTTACTATTTAGTTAGATAAACAGCCCAAGAAAAGATATCAGAAAGCTCCCTTTATGAAAAAGAGAGGTTCATGAGAGAAAAGGTCTGGAGCCTGCCCCCCTACCCCAGTGGGGTAGGGGTACAGGCCTTACCTCACTGAGGCCTGGGTCAGCAGTCGCCCTACTTCATTGCCATGTATGTGAAGAAGAGGGCCTACTTCCTCTAGGGAAGCTAGTTTTAAGTCCTCCCCAGGTGAGTTAGAGGGACAGCTGATTGGTTCATATCTGACCAATCAGTTTTAGTACCTAGGTTGTAGCTCTAACTAGACACCTCCCATTCAAAGGGAGGGGCTGGAAGGGTAGGAGCGGTCCCTATACACACCTGACTGTCACAGTACTACAGAAGCTCTTTTGTCAGTGACATGTTTGTAACCAACAGCTCTAATAAATATAGTAAGTTAGACTCTAATCCATCAGTATTGTCATCCAGCATAAAATTAAAAAAAAAACTAGTGGCACTACTCTACAAACTTCTTTTGATCAATTTTTGTGTTGCTTCAATTTGCTTGATTATAGTCTTGCAAGACAAATAAATTCCCATTTTTACAGGAATTATTATATCTGCCACATTTTCCATACATTAATAAACTTGCTATCAGCCAAGGTTATTCATTTTTACTATTAAATGATACTATCTATGTAGCCTTTACAATAGAATCCATCTGAATTACAACTTTCTAAAAACATTCTTGAGAAGACTGACTTTTTTTCAATTCTGCTCTGCTATCTTTGCAATAAAGTCCTTGATATGTGCTGAGTTTGGCAAAATATATCTGGATATAATGTCTTTTCAAATTAGTCTGTGAAAACCTACTTTAAAGAACCAAAAAATGAGTAATTAAATTTAAGAAAGATTATGTAAGGGATAATACTTACTTTAATTATTAAAATTCACAAGAAAATAGAAGGCAAGGTTTGGGCTCTTCCACACTTTAGCTAGTGTGAAGGAGAGAGTCAATTTTAAGCCACAGGGGGCAATGCATGGGTGTGGAAGTAACCTTTTTAATCAATAAGATGTGTCTTCTAAATAACATAATTATTGGATTTGTTAATATCACTCAGTAATAACCTAAAATGCAAATGATCACAACTCACACATAAATGGACACAGACTAGAAAACATTGTTTGAAAAAAAAAAAGACTAGATCTACCTTTCTGCTGTCTTCATGAACCATTTACTGACAAGGACATCACTGTTAAAATTTGAAAAACAAATGAAGAAAAACCAAATAAGCTGGAATAACTGCTATACTGGTCTGACATCTGATAAAGCAGACCTCAAATCAAAATTTATGTAGAAGAGATAAAGAAGGACTCAAAAGAATATGTATGTGCAAATGTCAAATGTTGGCATGCCCATTGTAGTGGTTTGATTTAAGGGTCCACCATAAACTTAATATTTTCTGGATGATCCCCACCTGATGGCAGATTTGGAATTAGAACTTTGTTGGAGGTGTGTTGTTGGGAGCAGGTTCTTGGGGGTTATAGCTGGCCTCCCCTTGCCAGTGTTTGGCACACCTTCCCGCCACTGTTTTCAGTGCTGCGGCAGAGGTGATTTCCACCCTCTCATGCTGTCATTTTCCCTGCCATCATGGAGCTTCCCCTTGAGTCTGTAAGCCAAAACAAACCCATTCCTCCACAAGCTGCCTTTTGTGTTGGGTTCCTATCTGTGCAGCAATGAGAAGCAGACTATAGCACCAAAGCTCATAAAAAAATGAACATATGATGCCACATATGTCCTTGTGGGTCCATGGATTACTTGGCGAGTCATTGCACACTAACCCCCTGATCATCCACTGAGCTTGGTGGGCAGAGTCTTGGGAATGTGGGAGCATGGAGGCATAGCCACCAAGGAGAGAGTTTTAGAGAACAGCTTGTTTATTAGATTGGGGAGGATGCTTTCATGCAGGAGGGAAAAGGAGAGGCAGGGGCAGGATGGCCTATGGATGTCTCATGAACAGATTGGCAGGGGCCAGCTGCATAGATAAACTGGAAGGACTTTCTTGTTGCCTGGGCCTTGTTATTACCTTATAGATGAATTATGTGGACTCCAGTAAACTCAGGCCTTTAAGTGCTTGGACTTACCAGGGTTTGCTGTGGCCTGCCAGATGGCTGGAGTTTGGGGAGGGAAGGAGTCAGCCAAACTTCTGCTGGTCTCAGGATGAGATTATCGGGGTTTCAGGCCTGTCTCAACTTTCCTTTAATCCTGTGTTCTCCATGCCTCTCAGCAGGGTACCACACATCCCACTTTTTGTTTTCATAATGGAGCAATACTATCTTTTATTGTGAGGTTTTTATATTTTATATTGGGCAAAGCTATGAGGGCTGGGTGGGTGGTGACCTTAGTAAGGCTCATAATTTGTCTTTGCTGTTTAAATTTTAGTTTGTATAAATAAGGGATTATAAAATAATAGCAAATGATTCAAACACCCCATAATTGAGCAATTATAAGCAAGGGTACCAGGGTGTATACATGTAATCCACACTGCTCTGAAGGTTGATGCCAGTGGGATGCATTTTGGAAATGGAGTTCTTGCCTAGCATGTGCAAGGCTCTGGGTTCCATCCTCAGTAGCACATGTGTACACTCACACAGAGAAATAGAAAGAAAGAGAAATAGATGGTAGATAGATAAATAGATAGAGAGATAGGAGACAGGCTCTGTCCCATGAATGGTGCATATTCAGTTAAATGACAAGGGGACACTGGAAGTAGATTCTAGGCCTGTCACTGTTGTTTGGTTGTTTGTTGTATTTCTGGCACTAGCAGTGGACAGGTAGTTATGTCATCAGTACGTGATACTGTCAACCTTTCCACAGTTTATAAAGTAGGTCTGGCTATAGAGCTACCTGTGTTTAACCAGACTCTCTAAAAAAGGTTCCTTTAGACATGATCTATTTCCCACAATGGCTAGTTGGCAAAGATCTTAAATGTATGTGGGGCTGAAAATGTTGATGACTGTGTTTTTTAATCAACCTTTCTAAAATCACCTCCTGTAGTGGTACAAAATTACTATGAACATTTTCCACAAAACACAGTTCCCAGGATTAATTTAAGGCAACAAATGAAGTCACTTCAAAGTGCCTAAGAAAAGAACAAGAAAGAAGAGGAGTCAGGCATGGTGGTTCACAACACCTTTAATCCTAACATTCAGGATGTTGAGGTAGGAGGATCTCCATGAGTCTGAGGCCAGTGAGTTCTAGTTCAGCTTGGACTAGGCTAGAGTGATAATCTGCCTCCAAAGGAAGGAAGGAGGAAGGAAGGAAGGAAAGAAGGAAGAAAGGAAGCAATCAAACAAGAGAGGGAGGGAAGAAAGGAGGACAGAAAAAGCGGGGAAGGAAAGACTCAAGGAGTGAAAGGAAAATGAAAGGAGGAAATCAAATCCCTGCAGCACAGGTTCTTGTGCTCACCTCGCACACTGCAAGGAAGCATGTGAAGCAAGAAAGAGAAAGAAACAGTCCCAGGGAAAACAGAAGATGGGCTGACAAGGAGTCCTATAGGATTTTGGGAAAGCACCTCAGAAGGATGAAATCACATAGAAACAGAGAAGGGAATTAATTGTGACGTAAAGGAGCTCACATGGCATATAAATGATCATTGGTCACTTAAACCCCCAGCTTCTTGCTCTAAAGGTCTAGGTGCATGATTGAATGGGATATAGATGATTTTAAAGGAAAGACAAAGCAAAGGGATGGTCTTTCAGATGCTTAACTTCAAATGGAATTCACTATGTTGTCTCAGGGTACCCTCAAACTCAGTTATTTTCTTACCTCTGCCACCTGAGTAGTAAGACTAAAGGTGTGTGCACCACTCTTGGCTCTTTGTGTGTGTGTGTGTGTGTGTGTGTGTGTGTGTGTGTGTGTGTGTGTGTGTCTGTAAGCAGAGAGAATGAATGGACGGGCCAAGGCCTCTAACTAATGCAAACAAACTCCAGATGAATGTACCACTTTGTGCATCAGGCTTTATGTGGGTACTGGGGAATCCAAACCTAGATCACTAGCCTTTGCAGGCAAGTGTTTTAACCACTGAGCACTCCAGCCCTCTTTCTCTCTTTCTTTCTTTATTTTTAAACCACTGGAGTGTTCCAATGACTAGAATCAAAAGAGAATTTATGATCCTGCAAAGCTATGAAGAAGAAAAATAATTTAAGATTAGCAACCATTGTTAACAAAACCAACAAAATATAGTGACAAGTTAAAAATGACTATAAATTAATAGAAAATGTGATCTCTACTTCTTCCCCCAGCATTTTTCTTCTCTCTCTCTCCCTCTCTCTCCCTCCCCCTCTCTCTCTCTCTCTGTCTCCCTCTCTAATTATGGTTTGGTTTTATTTTTAACCAAGTTAAAAATATTCCTTCTTTCTCTAAGTGCATCTGAGCATAATGCTAATCGGAAGAGGAGTGATGATGATGAGAGCCTCTGGCATTTAAGTTGGACAAGTGGCTTTTTATCGGCTTCTATTGTAGCATGGTGTACATTTCTACCACTTTTATGTTTTCCAAAGATTTTGCCAGGTGAGTATAAAATAACTGTCTCTTTAATCGTAGTCCTATCCAATCACAGTTTCCATTTTCAGAGCATGGATGAACTATTTTAACTAATTTGGCTCTTCCATGTGCATTTGTTTGTCACAGAGAAACAGGGTTACTTTCAGAATCTCTATAAGAAAGAGGAGGAAGCAGGTGTGGGTTTTAAACAAGTCACAAAAACACTCCATCCAAATGTTTTATTTCATTAGTGTGTATAGTAGTTTCTCACTATTTCCCTTTAATCTTTTGCTCAGAGTTCACAGTTGCCTTTTAAAGATAAAGCAGATGTATCAATATAATTACATATCATTATAGAATTTTTGTAATATACAATCACTGTTAAAAATCATTGTGAAAACAAAATAAAGTACATGTCAAGTTTGAGAAATAAAATTTTCACTTGAGAGATTTTGGTGTAAGAGGCTGGACTAGAAATTGCCCCCATGTGATTTGATAAAGCAGGTGTCAGAACAAGAAAAAAAAATGGAGACTGTATTTCAAAGAGTAAAAGAAAGGAAAAATGCCCTATCATGGTCAGGCACATGATACTCCTATGAATCTCCACACCAGGCACAGTTTTGGGAGGAAAATATTTATTAAAGTAACAGATCCAGGGGAAGTTTCAGAATGGTGAAAGAGGCTGGCCCCCTTTCACCTATCCAAGCAGAGAGAAAAACCCATCCAGCACCTCCAGGCAGCAACTCAAGAAGCACAGTCTCCCTACCAAACAGCAGGAGCTCCAGACTTGAGCTCTGACTGCTCTTTGCATATGTAACACTGGAATTTCACATTCACCTCAGAAATACATTATGGCTGAAGGCCAGGCTAAGGTGACACCAGGAAGCTGGAGAAAAATTTTTATACTTTTGTATCTATTGGGGGACATGAAATCAAACTGCCACACTCCCCAAATTCACAAAGGTACTGATAATACCTGGACAGTATGAAGAAATAGATAGGCCATGCATGTGAAGAGTAGAAAGAAACCCCATTTTGTCACTCTGTATTCCCTATAGGAAGAAGCATATTTTTTAAAAAACTGGGGTACCCTGGGTGCTTGAGAACATAAGTGTAGTGGTTGCAGATAAGGGATGCAGACAGCCCCAGGTTGGGGTACAGGCTTTGGGAGGAAATCGTAGAACATATTGACAATCTGAAACAGGAAGGTGGCTGGAGAGAAAAGTAATCTTGTAGCAGGGAGCTGGGTATTAGAACTTAGATAATACCCAGCAAATTCCAATGTACCTCAGAATTTAAGGAGAACCTGAATTCTTGTCAATAAAGTTAAAGAATTAAAATTATAGACCACAGATGATAAAGTATAATGGGAAACTTTATTTAAAAGAGAATGGGGAGTTACATAGATCTCCAGCCACCAGTGTGGAGAGAACATGTGGGAGAGAGTTTAGCAAAATCTGTGCTATTCAGCTAAACAAGCAAAAAAAGAAAAGATAACAGAGGGCTCCCATCATGAGGAAAAAGGTTTATGTGGGAAAAATCTGGAGCCTTCCCTCACCCTAGCCATTAGGTTAGGGTGGGGGTGATAACGGATTAAGATATGGGGTGTGGGGAAGGGTTAGAATTAAGATAACTGCCAGTAAAAATCTCAATGCACTCCAAGTTCTAAGAATATCCCAACTCTTGTCTATAAAGTTAAAGAATTAAAATCATAGACAACACGATAGTAAGGTATGGTGGGAAACTTTATTATTTAAGGAAACATGGGGAGTTACAGAGTTCTCCAGCCACCAGTGTGGGAAGAACTCGTGTCAGAGAGTTAAACAGAACTTATATTATTTAGCTAAATAAGCATAAACAGAAAAGATATCAGTGAGCTCCCATCATGAGAAAGAGAGATTCATGAGGGAAAAAGTCTGGAGCCTGCCCCCCACGGAGGGGGGGGGGTTGGCCATACCTTACTGAGGCCTGAATCAGTAGTCTCTTTACTCCATTGCCACATGGGGAAAGAGAGAGGCTAACTTCCTCTGGGGAAGTGAATTTAAGTTCTTCCCAGGTGAGTCAGAGAGATAGCTGATTGGTTCATATTTGACCAATCAGTTTTAGCACCTAGGTTGTAGCTCTAATTAGACATCTCCCACTCAAGGGGAGGGGTGTTCACTGCAGGCACCTGGCCCTGTAGGAGTTAACTATCATAATCCCTCCACTGAAGAAATAACCCTAACTGCTATTAGGGTATTGGGGTATAGAATAAAAAAAATCACCAGAAAAAAGTACATACATGTTTAAGAAAAAATATCATACAAGATATAAATACCCATTTCATCCTGCAGGAGGCAGGACAAAGCTCTGACTGGGGAGGGCTTAAGGAGGAGCATGGCAGCCTTGTGTGGGGTCTCTCCCCTAAACTCCCATAATCTCACCCTTAGTGTGACAGCAAATCTAATCAATAGAGTGTAATGAGTTTGATTGTCCTACCCTGAGCATGAGGTCAGCTCTGGAGCCAGTTACCTGCAGTTTGCTTTATAAGACATTCCCAGCTATGTGTCCTCAGCAGGGTGGTTAACCCTCCGGAGGTCTTGAAAGTATGAGCCCTACATGCCCTACAGCTCTACAGGAGTCACTGCTGCTGTTGCTTTCGACCCTCCCAATGCACTTGGGAGTCACCCCTTAGGTCTGGTCTGGGTAGTCTCAGGAGGGTGAAAGACCTGGCCCTTCCTACACACAGCACAGCTAAGAACAGCCAGCAGAAGCTGCAGCTGGTATGTAAGACAGGCACCACCTGAAGAGAAGACAACTGTGACACACATCACACCTGTCCAGTACAGCCTGAAGACCAACATAAGTCAAAGGAAATACAAGCGTTCGCAGGGACGGGTGGGGGCATTCTATAAAGTGATGGGTGCACAAGTGTGAGCTCAGTGCTCAGAGCCCCAGCACCTACATTACAATTTGAATGGATTTGGTGGTACTCCTGTATCTCAGCATTTGAGAGCTGAAGAAATGGATCTCCAGGACAAGCTGCTTAGCTAGACTAGCCAGATTGGTGAGCCCTAGATTCAAGTGAGAGTCCCTGCCTCAGTAAAAGAAAAGTAGAGGCTGAACAAAAGTGACACCAGATGTCAACATCTGGCCTCTGCACACACGAGCACACACACATATGAACCCACATGCGTGTGAATACGCATGCATGCATGTTCACCACACCCATCCATGTATAACATACACATATAAAGTTCTTAAGTTTAACTGACCCTTTCCTTTCCCTACTCTGTGCTATTATAACTGACCATGTCCAGTTTTAAAAACATTATTTATTTGCAAACAGAGAGAGATAGACACAGATAAGGAAACAGAGAGAGAATGGGCAAACAAACTTCAGATGCATGCCCCACTTTGCGCTTCTGACTTTATGTGGGTACTGGGGAATCAAATTCCGGTCCTTAGGTTTTACAGGCAAGTACCTTAGCCACTGAATCATCTCTACAGTTTTTAAAAAAAATTTTATTTTTTATAATTTTATTATTAAGTAGAAACTTGGTATACACAAATCATGTGTTTGTACTGCTGTTTCCCTCTTCCCTGGCCCCATTCTCCTGTATGCCCTCATCTACACCTTTTTAAAAAAAATCTTTTTACTACAAATAATATTTAGAAATATTATTACTTTATTATATTTAAAATAGTTTTGTTATTTTTTATTTACTTTCATATGTTCAATTAATTTTGTTGCATTTTTTGCTATCATTATGCCATCTATTTTAATTTGCTTTCTCTCTTGCCTCCAGATTCCCTTTTTTTTCTCTGTACTAACCTTTTAGTTTTAAGTTTATACTGTTATTTATTCCCTTTTTTCATTTTTAAACATAATTTTTTCCTTTGAGACAATATCTTATGTATCTGAGGATGACCGTGAACTTCTGGTCCTAATGATTTTACCTCCTGAGTGTATGGGATTTTGTAAGTATACCATCATACCTGGCTCATACTATTTCATATGGATTTTTATTAGAAATCTTTTGTTTTCATTTTTATTCCCTTTCTTATGTTTATTTAATTTTGTTTCTGACATGTACCATTATTGGGAAATCTTTTATTCTGGCTTTTAATTTTTTTTAATTTTTAATTTTGGTGCTGGAGATGGCTCAGCAGTTAAAGGCACTTGATTGCAATGCCTAATGGCCTGGGTTTAATTCCCCAGTACCCACATAAAAGCAGATGCACAAGTGGACAAATTCTATTTGCTGTGGCAATGGACCCTGGCATTCATATTCTCTCTCTCTCATAAATTAAAAAAAAAACTCAATATAATTTTTTATTAGTCTCTGACTCTTTTCTCTCACACTCGGTGCATTTTTCATTTCTCTTCTTTCTGCTTTTATGTATTTAATCTTGACTCCCCTGTACTTTTCCTGCTTATGCCTCCTTTCTTGCTCTCACTCATCTTTCATCCCCACAGTAACCTTAAATAATTTGTAACTTCATACCACTTTCCACGTTAGCTTTCCTACTTTCTGTGTTTTGCTCAATGGTTATGTGCTTGTGGGCTTTAGTCGGTTTTAATGTTTTCACATTGCTGTTGCTGTGGCATTGTTTTGTGAAGCCCTCAAGATTCATTCTTGCTCTCAATATGTTTGGTTCTTTTCAAATGTGGCAATTTAAATTAAAAACTAAGGTTCTTGGCCATACAAAGTACATTTCAAGCAGTTAGTCGCCATTCTGAGATACTGGCTACAAAACTGGACTGTCCATGTACAGGAGCATATCATTATCACACAATTTTCTTTAGCAAAGCATTTCCTTAAAATGAATATACCTTCTAAATATTGCATTGATTTTTGCTTATTAAAATTGTCTTGGCTCTCTAGAGGTTGTCCAGTGGTTGAAGACACTTTCTTTTTTTAAAATATATTTTATTTATTCATTTTCAAGCAGAGAGAGAGAGAGAGAGAGAGAGAGAGAGAGAGAGAGAGAGAGAGAGAGAGAGAGAGAGAGAGAGAGAGAACACCAGGGCCACCACCTTGTGGGTCTGGCTTATGTGGGTCCTGGGAAACAGAACCCAGGGTCCTAGGCACTGGAGGCAAGTGCCTCAACCGCTGAGCCATCTCTCCAGCCCACACTTTCTTATAAAACTTGCAAGCCTAGGTTTAATTCCCCAGTACCCAGGAAATGCTGGCATGCACACATACACACACATGCAAATATATAAATCAGAATTATAACTTAAAAACAATTGACTTTCCTTTCTATGAGAAACCAATATATTATTGAATGGATGTGTAATGTATGTTTTCATTAAAGTGACTTGTACATATCATAAGATTATTTCATTCATTTATGTGCAGGTACAGGCAAGATAAGAGCTTTGAAAGAAAAACACCCTTGTTTGTTTGACATCAAGCTTAAAGATAAGGAATTTGGACCTAATTTGAAGGATTTGTTGACTGCTCTTTGGGTAAAGTAAAATAGTTTATGTGAACAAGCCAATTAAGTTGACCTACTGTAAGAGTGGACATAAGAAAGTAACAATGAAGTTTTCAATTTCAATGTGGGTGAAAGTTATGGGTCCTTTTAATTAAATGTTGTGCTTTCCATATAATGAATTGAAAGACCTAATTTGCTTAGGTAGTATTTCAGAGGACTGGACTAGTGTGAGTGATAACAGGCCTTTATTTCTATTTCTTTAAATATTGATGATTATATATTTATATGAAGATATATATCTTCATATATATTCAAAATTCAAAGAAATATAAAATTGAAAGAAATATAAATATTGATTATGTATATATCTTCATATATATATTCAAAATTCAAAGAAATAGAAATACAATACAAATAGAAATGCCAAATATATATATATGTATATATACATTATATTAATATATATACATATATATATATCCCCAAGAGTCCTTCATGGGGGGAAGGCATGCCTTCAAGCAGCTCCATTGGAGCAGGAACAGGTGTTTGGGGTTCTCCTCACATCTCCTCACATCTTTGTGGAATATGAAGCACAGACCGGATAGGCAGTGGGGTAGGCCCTGAAACTTAAGGATCTCCCTTCAAAGCCCCATTTCCTCCTGTTGTGCTTCCTCCTGAGGTTCTAAACCTTCCCAAAACAGAATCACCAGCTAGAGACCAAATGTTCTTACACATGAGCCTCAAGAGCATTAATTAGTACATAATTTGGGCAGGACTTCCTTTTCCCAGTGATAATTGGTCAACTAACTTTTTAAATTTATTTTTATTTTAAACTCTGACGGATGGAATCACTTCATTTTTTCTCTAATGCTAGCTCTTTTATTGTTGTTTTGTTGCTGTTGTTGTTGTTGTTGGTGGTGGTGTTTTGAGGTAGGGTCTCACTCTAGCCCAGGCAGACCTGGAATTCACTATGTATTCTCAGAGTGACCTTGTCCTAATAGCAATCCTCCCACCTCTGTCTCCCAAGTACTGGGATTAAAGAAAGCCTTGCACCACCACACCTGGCTCTATTGCTAGCTTTGAATACTGGTCATTTGTTGGAACCCTTACACACGCCCTCTATCTGAGCAGGGCTTTTTCTCACAGCCAGGTAACAGTTGTGAGGGAGTCAGAGATCCCATTAGAAGTCTGTGCAGTCATGTGATGACCCAATCCCAGAAGTCATGCAGTAGCAAATCCTCTTTCTAGGCTGTTGTAAGACTCATTCAAGTTTAATGACTTGCTGGTGAACTGGCACAGTACTAGAAGTATCTGCCAAAGTGGAACTATTACTCTGGTAAATTTCATCAAGTTTAAATTGCTGAATTAAGGTAATCAAAGTCTCCTATGTGAGGACATTGGGACAAACCATATCTTCTGGAGAGCAATCTGGACAAAGAGTGAAATAAATCATTCTAAGGTCCAAGGTACAGGTAACTTCATCCATAGATTCATAGTTCTAAAGACCCTCCACCATAGACTATTAAAGGTACATGCACAGAGAATTTCATTGTCACAGTATTTCTGGATCTGAAGTAATATAATATAGTAGAGATTATAATATAATATAGTAGAGAGATCTGAAGGTAATATAAGTATTTTATCCCATGGGAATGATAACCATAGTGGGATGACCCAATGCAAAATCAGATGGCCCTCTGCAACCAACAGGCACACAAGGAAAGTACGACTGCATCTCATAAGGCTTAGGTTTTTCTGAAATATTTTCACCAAGCTACCAGACCTAGCATAAATGTGGGTGACAGTTGTAATGGAGAAGAAACTAAAATATAAGTATTCTCAACCTAAAAGCTCTTTATGGGATGTGCCTGCTAGAGAACATATATTTTTGTTTGGATAATTACATATTTAGATACTTTAGAACATGGAAGGTAAATTTCGTAGACTGATCATTCACATTTGAGTTGCTGTATCTATTCCTCTTGATCTAACCAAATAAAATCATTGAAATTTCACTTATTTCTCCTTCAGTTTTTGATGAAAAATCCACTATTTATTTCCCAAGCTTTCTGCAAAGCTACAGAATCTCTTGTTTTTATTGGTGCTTCAGAGTTTTTACCCATATACATGGAAAGTCAGTTTTTGTTGTCACCGTCAACGGCCACGATGATCACAGGTAGACTTTCCTTCTCCTTGTGTTGATTTGAATTACTTTTTGCATGAAATCTTCACTATATGTATATTTATTAAATGCTTCAAGTAGGTGAAAATATATGGGATAGTAAACACCATTTACTTAAAATTTAAACCAGTGGGACTGGGGAAATTGCTCATTGAGTAAGAGCACTTGCATGAGGTCCCAGGAGGGCTTGAGGAAATCTGAGTTTGATCCCCAGCACCCATGTCATAAGTTTTCCATGGCCATCCACAGCTACAGCCTCAGTCCTGTAGGGACTTTAAACTTTTGAATCTATTGGGGGACATTCATTCAAACTACTACGACCATACTGCACACCAGATCACACCTACTACGTGCTTGTGTGCAGGCATGCACACACAGGACTTTAAAAGATTTAAAACAGTGAATATTCTACCAGCACTGGATCAGTATTTGTAATGTGTACAGTTTTATAAGGTCATTTCATACCTCCCTAACCCATTTGTCTTCCTCTGTGATGGAGGAGTGGTAATGGGGGGGGGGGTGAACACCCAGAGCTTCACTCACTCTACTTCTCCCAGAGTTTGTATCTTGGCGTGCCAAAGAATTGGACAAACTTAGACACTTTTTATCTTTTCTTTTTATCACACATGTTTATTTCAGATTGGAGTAAATTCAGAGGGATTTGGGAATGAGACAGGGTTTTGAAAGTAGCCCAACTGCCACGAGGTCTGAGAGGTTTACAAAGAAATCACCAAGTGTACAGAATCACCAGAAAGTGAAGAAATTACACGCAGATTAAAGAAAGCCTTCCTTCCTTCCCCATCTTTCAGATCCCACCAGTAGAAAGATCAGAGGAGGCGAAGGGGGTTAGATTCACCACCTGGCCCTGTGCCTCCAGCCCCCACAGTCGGGAATGAAAAAGCAAGTGTCTTGAACTTGAACTTGGATTTTTAAAGTTTTAGATGGAGGACGGGCAAAGCCCCAACCAGGAAGGAGTTTTGGCAAGGTGATATGAGTTCACTGTCAGAGGCCACACCATGTCTACTTATGGGGCCAGAGTCCTTCTCCTAGTCTCTCACTCCTCTTTAGGTAACCACTTTTCTGAAGTTATACTCTCCCTCTCCTGAGCATATTTTTACATGCTTTTTTTTTTTTTAAAGATAGGGTCTCACTAACCTGGCTAACCTTGAATTCACTATGTAGTCTCAGGGTGGCCTCAAACTCACCTTGAGCCTCTCTCTGCCTCCTGAATGCTGGGATTAAAGGATGTGCCACCACACTGAATATATTTAAGGCTTTCTGCCTCTCTGTCAATACTCTGTATTTCTTAAATTCATGTATCATTATTACCAGATTACTTCTAAGTTTTAACTTTTGCAAATGAATGTCACAATGAAGAAGCTTTCTCCTTGTGCAATAAAAGTTGTTGTATCTTTTGTCATTAAAGGGGAATTCTCAATGTTATGTAACTGAGAACTTGCCTCTACAAAAGAGAATGTAAATGAAAGTGATAAACATAATCATTTACTCCAGGCTATTAAGGGCCAAGGACACATGCTGTAACTTATTGGGCAGCCAGTAAAAGATGATATTTGTATGAAAACTTTTCCTAAGCACAAAACCAGAAAGAACGAACACAAAATATTTGTGCCAAACTGAAAACAAATGCTAAGAAGATGGTTGACTATATGTCTGTTTTAATTTCTGTATATTCCTATTCATTGCACAGAGTGGTGAGTTTTCTAAAGATATTTTCAAAGAAATATGTTATGTACTTTGACCATATTCATTCCTTATCCCCTCTCCTTAAGGCCCAACACTGGAAGAGTATAAATTTCCCCAAAAGACAAATTACGACATGGATTGGTCTCTATGGCCATGGTGACAGATTTTTCTATTGAATGTATCATATTAGTGCCCACTCTAATTAATCAAATCAATATGACTTTGGAATAAATGCATTCATTTGTTTCTAAAAATATTTATTAAACCTAATATTAATAGATTCCAAAGTACAGATGAGATGAACAGCAGTATTACTCAGAGACCTAGGAGATCCTGGACCCAAGCAGCTGGGTAAATCCTTTGGCCTTTAGGCTTTCCCTTATGTTTACATATATTTCACACAGCCTGATATGTAAAAATACAGAAGAAGAATGTGTGAATTGAGCATAGTGGCACACATCTTTTATCTCAGCATTTGGGAAGCATAGGTAGGTGAGTTCAAGGCCACCCTGAGACTACAAAGTGAACTAAAAGGGTGTGTAAATTGGGCATGGTGGCACATGTCTTTAAACCTAATATTAAGGAGGCTGAGGTAGGAGGATCACTGTGAGTTTGAACATAGCCTGGGCTACATATTGAGTTCCAGGTCAGCCTTGGCCCTGCACTCAAAGAAAGAACAAAAAGTGTACATTCCCCTTTGGCTTGTAAGGACAAAATTTAGGAAATAAACTTCCCTGATGAGAGTAACAGGCAGAGACTCATTTCTGCCCCTGGGCTTAGTCCCTGTGATTGAGGCAGGCTACAATCAGTAGTAAGAGGTGGTCATACTGCTAAACTCCAAGACCAACCAAGTCACATTCGTGGCATTCCCTAGCATCAATTATCTGTCATCTATAACAGTGAGTTAGGCTCGCTGTTTCACTTTGTAGAGTTTAGTATGTCAAATTGTTAGCTGTTAGTCTGATTTTGTCTACCTCTGGATTAGTCATTTCACTTGTTGGCTGAGGCAAAAATACTTGATGAGAAGCACCTTAAGGAAAGGAAAGAAGGGTTTCTCCCATAATGGAGGGGAAGGCAGGGCAGCTAAACATCATCTGCTGTTCATGTTAACGTTGGCAGGCAGGATGCAGATTGGTGTCAGAAGTCCAGAGATCCTAGTTTCTTGCAGGTTGGCAGATAGATTTCCCAAGCCTACAGTTGTCTGTCTTAAACTCAATTAATTAATTTAGGGCCTAGTGCTGGGAGTGGCAGTGTTGTTGGATGAGGACTGAAATTGATATGGAGCATTTTTTAGAAATGGCTCCTAATCCTTTTGTTTTAAACTCTAACCTAAACCTTTCAGTTACTGCCCTTGGGCAAGTTACTACCCAGACTCACTTATCAAGATGTGCTTGTGTGTGTGTGTGTGTGTGTGTGTGTGTGTGTGTGTGTGTGTGTGTCTGTTCACATTTCTCCACGAGAAATTACATTTTCACCAGGCACAGTGGTGCACACCTTTAATCCAGCACTAGGAAGAGGATGAGCCCGTAAGAGGATCCCCATGACTTCAAGGACACACTGGGACTACAGAGTGAGTTCCAGGTCAGCCTGGGCTAGAGTGAGACCCTACCAGGGGGAGAGAGGGAATGAAAAGGCACAAAACTTTCTCTCTCATGGCATGGCGGCTGCTGCTCATAATCCCAACCCTTAGGAAGCTAAGACACAATACTTGAGGCCAGGCTGGGCTACAGAGAACATCTCAAAAATAAAAGTTGAATTAAAACTTTAAAACAAGACAAACAAAAGATGTGTGCATGTGTTTATGTGCATTCGTATTTGTGTCTGTTTTTTATTGAATACTTTAACAAAATGGTTATCAAGGCTGAGGAGATGACTCAGTGGTTGGTCAAAGGTGCTTGCTTGCAAAGCCTGATGATTCAGGTTTGATTCCCCAGTACCACAGTACCCATGTAAAGCCAGAAGCACAAATTGGTGCATGTGTCTGGAGCTTGTTGGCAGTGGTAGGAGGTCCTGGAAAACTCTCTCTCTCTTTCTCAAATAAATAAATATGTAAAAAAATAATTGTCAATGTAATTATCATTCTTTTTCAAGTTATATAATTTTACACTTTTTGTTTTTTAAAATTATTTATTTAGTTAGTTAATTATATTCATTTGCAAGATAGAAACAGGCAGACAGAATGGGCATTTCAGGGCTTCCAGCCACTGAAAATGAATTCCAGATACATGCGCCCCTTTTGTGCATCTGGCTTTAAGTGGGTATAGGGATATCAAACTTGGGTCCTTGGGTTTTGTAGGCAACAGCCTTAACCATTGAACAATCTCTAGAGCCCAATTTACAATTTTTAAGCATTTAAAGACAACCTCCACCCATATAGACAATATATCATGATCATAATCACCTCCCTCTTTTATCTCCTGAATCCTCTCTTCCCCCCCTCCACTGCCACTTGAGTCTGTAAGCTCAAATAAATCCTTTTCTCCCACAATCTTCTTTTGATCAGGTATTTTGCATCAGCAAGGAAATGTAACTACAACCCAGACCTCCCATGGTATAAATTTTTTTCAGGTTGATGGGAGTTTGTGATTTGTGTATTGCTGTATTCCTATTAACTCTATATTCCTTGCTGTGCATTTGAAGCATATTAGATTGCATTAGTGCTTGTAATTACAGTCTTGTCTTCCTCTTGATTATTTTCTATTTTCTTCTCTTCCCCTTTTCCCTTTTCCTTCTCTTCTTCCTGTGCAAATCTCATTCTAATCATTTATGCTTAAATGCAGTACCATATCTTATAATGGCTACTCTGGAGCTCCACATGGCTTATAATCCATTCATTGATTGATTCAATTCTTGCTCACAATCAAGTTTTTAGGGAAGCCTCTTGTAATAATGTATCAATTCAGTCATCTAGATAACAGCATTTCTCAATAGGACAGCTTCCAACTTCCATTTGGCAAGAATTGAGTTCTGAGTATGTCATACAGGCCATTAATATGAAATGAAGCATTCTCATCCCTTCACAGGAGTCCAGTAGATTGTTCCATTCCCATTACCAGGTTTGTATTTCTTATAAGGTTTGTTTTTATTGGAATACTTTACACATCTTCAACTTTTTTTCTTTTTAGTTTGAAAAAAATCTGCATTTGGGGGCTGGGGAAATAACTCAGCAGTTAAAAGTTCTTGCTTGAAAATCTGCATTTATTATATGTTCAAGCAGAGAGAATTATATCAATGTGTGACTTTTATATACAATCAAATGATTGTTTTTAACTGTATTTTTCTTTTTTTAGGACTTCTTTTAATTCCAGCAGGTGGAATTGGCACCTTTCTGGGAGGTGTCATTGTTGGCAAGTTAGAAATGTCTTTTCAGGCCCTAATGAGATTTACAATCGTTACATCAGCCGTGTCAGCTATATTTCTTTCATTGGTATTTTTTGTACACTGTGAAACAGTGGCATTTGCTGGAATCAATGAAAATTATGATGGGTAAATATAAATTTTTATACTAGACTTTTACATCATAGCTCAAGAGCATATTCCTCAGATAGTTTCATAATCATGCATTAACTCTTATATGTTTGTGTTTTCTTGGAATTATGAAGCATGCAAAAGAAATGTAAAGCATAGTTCTGTTTGTCATATTGAGAGTAAAAATATCATGCTTTCTTTAGTGTGGCTTAAAATATATTCACAATCCAGAATCATAAAATAGAATTTCATGTTAGAATGTATTTATTGTAAGTAAGAGATGGTATTAAGTTCTGTACAAAAGTAATCTTATCCTGTGTTTTTGAATCACATTTTCTAACATCAGAGACATAAAGAAGGCATTTGAAATATAACTGAATATATGCATGAAAAATATGTGAAATTTCAAAGATCTTGGAATGGATTAATATTATTGTAGTTACTTTCTATTTGATGGGATAAATCACCAGACCAGAAGCAGCTGATGGGAGTAAAGGTTTTATTTTGGCTTATAGTCTATGATAACTTGATGATGGCGGGGAAAGCCTAGTAAGAGAAGATGCTGGACATCACAATATTACCACAGCAGGGGGAAAAGAGCAAGAGAGTCAGCCAACCTCTGGCAAGAGGAAGCTGACTATAGCACCTAAAGCCCACCTCCAATAACACACCTCCTCCAACAAGACTCCACCTCCCAGATTTGAGCACATGACTTTATGAGGGACTTCTGACTCAAAGCACCACATTCTACCCCTGTCCTCCATAGACTCATGACCATCTCAAGACGTAAAAATGCATTTGGTATAAAAGTCATCACTATAGCTTTTTATCAATCCCAATACCATATAAATGTCTACATAGTCCAAAGTCTCTTTACTGTGAGCCTGTAAAATGAAACACAATTAAAATACATAATGACACAGGTAAATATCCCGAAAAAGAAGGTGTTACATGGAAAGAACTAATGCAAGGGCTAAAGCAAGCAGTACAAATATCAAATCCTGTAGCTCTATGTCTACCATGTAGGATCCACAACAAATTCTGAAGTTCAAATTCCACCTCTCCAGTGGGATGGCTCACAACCTAGGGAAAACTCCATCCCAAGCCAGCATCTCTCCTTGAATGACATTCTACCTTCCTGGTAGTTGCAAAAATCTACTGCAGCCCATCGTTCCATCCTCACAGCTCCATCAGGTCTCCATGCAGGGACTCCAACAACCCTGCCTCACATTACCCAGTGGACACATGAGAAACTGTATATATATCCGTAAATGTTAACTGTAAGAAGAAAGAATGGATAATAATATGTGTCATTTAAATTATGTAATAAATTAAATACATGACAAAACATAATATGAAGATGGAGTTAACTAAATGTGGTTAAAAAGTCTGAGGATCGGGCTGGAGAGATGGCTCAGCAGTTAAGACACTTGCCTCCAAGCCAGACCCACAAGGTGGTGACCCTGGTGTACTCTCTCTCTCTCTCTCTCTCTCTCTCTCTCTCTCTCTCTCTCTCTGCTCTGCTTGAAAATGAATAAATGAAATATTTTAAATAAAAAAGTGAGGATCTCTTAAAAGAGACATACAAAAGGGTTACTTTTCCTAATTTTTTTCTTAATGCTTTGGAAGAGATAAATTTCCTCCTCCAGGGAAAATGAGAAGGAGGTTTGTGATGAGCTAAAAGAGCCTCTGATGTAGAGAAGACCCCAGTCAAGAGGCAAGGGCAGGTGAAGGAGATGTGTCTTGGCTCCCCATCAGCCCGTGTGCCACACCATCCCACCCACTGACCCTGGTTCCCAGGTCAAGCTGTATTTTTCAGAAGGCAGTGAGAGAGAGCCGGGGACAACTCAATTTCACCAACAAAACATTTTTTGGGGGGTGATGGCTGACATCCTGGCAGGAGACAAACCATCCCTGGCCTTCACACAGGGCCCGAATGAAACCTATGAGAAAGTGTGGGACAAACAGGAGACCAATCACCACAACCAGTCTTATAACCCATGAAAGGTCAATGGGGACAGACACCAATAATACAACACAACCCAGGGCAAAGGTCCAGAGATACTTAAGATCTCAACAATAAATCAGACTCAAAACTCACCTACTATGATTCAGAGAACTGAGCAGAAGAGGGGTTGGAAAAACTGTTAAGAGCCATGGTGGGGGAGAACATCCAGAGACATTGCCCCCTCAGCAACAATACACAAAGAAGGAAGAAAATAACAAGACAAACTGGCTACCTCTGTTGAAGTTCATAACCCTCTATCCTATGGACAGACCCAGAATGTACACCGAGGAAGTACCCCAGTGGGGAGGGGACAGAGGAGGGAGATAGGGACACTTTCACAAGAGTTACTCATACAATGTGTATGTTTACTCATAATAAAGATTTAAAAAAAAAAAAAGAAAAGCCAAAAAAAGAAGTCCCCAGCAAAGAAAAGTGCAGTGTGTGCTACAAAGAATCCATCCAAGGAGAAGATCAGAAAGACATCTACTTAAGAAAATTAGAACATTATTTTAGAAGCATGGAATTTCTGAAAGTCAAAACTTTCCAAGAAAATTGGCTCAGCAGTCAAGGTGCTTGTCTGAAAAACCTAACGACCCTAGTTCAATTCCCCAGTACACATGTAAAAGCCAGACTCACTCAATGGTGGATGCATCTGGAGTTTGTTTGCAGTGGCTGCAGGCCCTGCTGCACCCATATTCTCTCTCTCTCTCTCTCTCTCTCTCTCTCTCTCTCTCTCTCTCTCTGTCTTTCTCTGCTTGCAAATAACTAACTAACTAAATATATATTTTCTAAAAAAAAGCTTTCCAGGATTATTACTGCCATAAAAAAACAAATATTTAATTTTTGTTTTAGGAAAGCAATAATTTTCTCTAGAATCTTAGAAATATTCAAAAGTATAATATTTATTCCAAAAGCACATATTAAAATTTTCAAGTGCTTCACTGGTAAGTGTACATTGATTATTGATTCTATCTTAGTTATAGGTAAGTAAATGTGTTCAAAGGGAATGATTCCAATCAGTATATTTATAGAGCTGATTGAGATCCGGATACATTAAAAACGACAGCCTTACGTGTGTGTTTCATGTTAATTTTGTAGAACAGGTAAGGTGGGAAACCTCACGGCTCCTTGCAATGCGCACTGTGGTTGCTCCAAGTCCACCTATTCTTCTGTCTGTGGAAGGGACGAGGTGGAATATTTCTCTCCCTGCTTTGCAGGTTGCACTGTTATTAGACACTTACAGGAAAGAACGGTAATTCTTTTTCTATTTCTTTTTCTGCAGTAATATGTTCACGTTGTAGACAGTGTTTATATTTTCTTCCTGGCTGGCTATAAAATTATTCTTATTCTCCTTTTTGAATTTTAAAAACAAATAAAGAATATCTATTCTATGTTTCCATAATAAAAATGTGTTATTTATGAGAACCGGGAGTGGAAGAAATATTTATTCACTAAAATGTACCCCCATGTATAACCTGATCTTTTTTAAAAAAATATTTTATTTATCCATTTTCAAGCAGAGAGAAACAGAGAGAGAGAGAATGCACCAGGGTCACCACCTTGTGGGTCTGGTTTATGTGGGTCCTGGGGAATTGAACCCGGGGTTTTAGGCACTGGAGGCAAGTGTCTTAACCACTGAGCCATCTCTCCAGCCCTTACCTGATCTTAATGTGATGTTACAAAAGTGAGCGACTATTATCTACCTAGTACATTGATCCACATTCTCGTGTGCCAGTAAATAGATCATAAAATGGGAACTCCTTTCCCCTCTGGCACCTGACTGGAAAGACATATTAAGGAATCCTTGGGGGTGGGGAATCACAAAGTTACTCAAAGAAAAATGAAGTTAGTGTCATATTCTTGGTTCCTTCCTGTCTCCGCGGACTGCAAGGTCTTAGCTTATCTCAGGAAGACCATCTCCATGTGACTTCTCTTTATGGTTAGAAGTGCAGCTCCTTTAGCACACCCTTTCCAATATTGCCTCTAAATAAGGTTGTTTCTGGTGGTTTCCATTGCTTCTTTCATGTTTCCTGTACACCATCTAGCAGCTTACAGACTGCTCCTAACTTAGCCTGATGACCTCAGCAACCAGATCATAATCTGGTGATCTCACCAACCAGAATGATCTTTTTTAAGAAAAAAATCATTTACTTATTTTTAAGCAGAGATAGAGGAGAGATAGAGTGAATGGGGACACCAACGCCTCACAATCCAACGCCAGATCCATGTGTCACCCTTTGCATGAGCCTGTATGTGGGTACTGGGAAATCTAACCTGGGTGATCAGGCTCTTCACGCAAATGCCTTACCCAGTGATTCGTTTCTTTAACCCTAGAATGATATTTTAAAATATGTCATCTATTCTCATATCCTTCCAGTGGCTCGTTATTAAAATGAAAGGCCACAGTTCTTACAATTACTTTTTTCAGTTACCTGCCAATTATTGCACAATTTTCCCCAATCCTGAATTTAAACATTTTATTTCTTTTAATCTCCTTCATGTTCATTTTGCTTTGCATGATTAGAAATAGGAAAGTATTGTCTTGTTAAAATGATTAAAGAATTTTTACATAGTTGGGTTATTGTCCTTATTTCAAATCCCAGCTAAAATTTCATTTTATTCCTTACATTATCCTTAATTATCTTTTCTATAGTTGAACAATAATAACATTTGAAAATAAACATTTTGGGGAAACTATTAAATTATCAGAACTTGTCTTTAGTACACACAATCATTACACATTACAAACATATTCACACAAAATAATTCTTTGTTTTGTGGGGGTGGGGAGACGACTAGCGACTCAGCAGAGGACTTGAGTTTGAGGGCCAGCCCCAATCTAACAAGCCAGCCATGGCTGTGCCCGCCTGTAGGCCTAGAACCGAGGGGAGCAGAGGCAGGAGGAGGGCATCTGCTGTTCTCTCATCAGCCATTCCAGAGGGGCTGGGGGGGTGGGGGCAGGGAGAACTGGAGAGTGATCTCCAGGTTCACTGAGACCTCCTTAAAGGAAGTCAGGGAGAAGGGTAATAGAGGAGGCCACTGCATACTCCCCTTGTGTGTAGACATCACCCCCCCCCCCCACACACACACACAATAAAACATCTCAAAGCAGTCAGACTTGGTGGCACATGCTTTTAATCCTGGCACTCAGGAGGCAGAGGTAGGAGGATTGCTCAGAGATTTGGGACTACAGAGTGAGTTTCAGGTCAGCCTGGATTAGAGTGAGACCTTCCCTTGATGAAAGTACACACACACACACACACACACACACACACACACACACACACACAGAGAGAGAGAGAGAGA
>PVHP010026931.1:0-24873 GCA_004024765.1 Zapus hudsonius | reverse complement strand
TACGGTCGGTTGGTAGGGTTAGATGGGCCCCAGCTCTCTCGCTGCATCCTGAAAAATACAACACAATCTCCATTGGAGAGTGAGATCAGTGTAGGTTAACAAATATACACATTTCTGGATTACCTAGATTCTATTTTTAGTAGCCTCCCCGTCAATCGCTCCCACAGTGCATCTTGTCCAAGAGTACGGGATCCGGTAACTATCGCCCTGAATCCCAAGTTCCAGACAAGGGGTCTCCCTCACTAAGTGGAAAATTGGCCGAATTTGAAAGCTGTTGATTGTCTCCCCCAGGCCCAGGCTCCTCCGTTGCACAAGTGCTCCTTTCTTGGTTTGCTGTTCCCCAGAGGACTTTATAATCATGTTCTATGGGATTTCCAGGAGCAAGCCATTAAAGAACATCTTCAGTAACGCAACAGATGACAGAAGACAGGAAAGGGAAGGAAAGAAGGAAGGGAGGGAGGGAGAGAAAGGGAGAGAGAGAGGAAGAAAGGAAGGAAAAAGGAAGAATGTGTTTCCATTCATGAAGCCCTCTACACAACTTCTCTTGGTCTTTAATGCAAGACAGGTATTACCCTTCTGGCCTCACAAGCAAGATGCTTCAAGCTTGAACAGTCTCATGATTTGACCACAGTCCCCTTATCTGGCCTGATGACTGCATCAGGTGGGTACCCAGGCCTCTCCAACTCAGCAGGTGCATCTTATCAAACACACTAGGGACATTTGCAGCATCATTAGAAAACACGCGGAAAGGACCAGCTTATCTTAGCAGTGGAAGAAAGAGTTTGAGAAACATGGTTCTGAAAGACGTTTGACTATATGAATGCATCATGTGTATTTATACCAACACAGAAAAACTCCTTTGTTTAGAATAACTGATGCCTCAAGTAATGAGAATAGAATGTAAAAATTACTTTAGCAGAATATACCACAAAGCTGTCAAGGTAAATCAAGTCTGCCTCATGTCTTAAAGTTATTCTCAGTGTTTTTAATTTTACTTGTAAAGCATATTGCTTCAGGGAGAAAATTCCTTGAGCTGTGCTCCTAATTTTAAACCTCCCTTAATATGGCTTGTGTTAATTGGAGCTATATTGGGAAGTCACCGTGAGTTAATTATCACAAGGTTTGTTGGGTTAAATTATTCTCATGACAAGCATAGTTTAATTCTTTAGATCAGCTAACTCAGCTTTCCCCAGACAACCTGAACAAAATATTTTTATATGTAACATATTTAGCTTTTTTTCATGAAGTGTTTACTTGTAGTTCCAATGTTGTGAGTCAGTAGTTCTTAGAGTTATTAAAACTCATTTTTGGGTCTGGGAGATAACTCAGTCAGTAAAGAACTCCTGGATGAGGACATATGTTCAGACCCCAAGAACCCACCTGAATGCCAGGTGGGCATGGTGGCCCGCCTATAATCTTAGCGCTCAGGAGGTGGAGACAGGGATGCCCTGGGCATGCTGGCTAGCTAGACCAGCTTAATTGGACTCAAGTGAGAGACCTTGTCTCAATAAACAGGTAGGGTTGACAGTGATCACGAAGACACCCGACATTAACCTGCAGCCTCTACACCACGTGCACACACATGCCTGTACTCCTATACACGCATAGGACCACCCACACTCAAACATGCAAACATACCTGTGTGCACATCACACATACATGCACACAGACAGAATTTCTTTGTTCATCACAGCAAAAAGGTTTAGAGAAATTAAATTTCCAATGATTTTTTTCTAAAATCTTACATAAATGTGTTAATCTGTTTCTTATCTTCCAGCAAAATGTGACAGTTGGCCCAGGATATCTCACCTTTTCAAAAGCACCTGAGGAAATCTGACATCTCCTCCAAGGACATGAGCCAGCGGCTTCTCATCCCTTCAGTATTTCTTCTCCAACTGCCCAGCTATGCCTGCAGTTTTCGTCTTCAGCCATCATTTCTACCTAGGGAGGAATTTTTAAAAAGATGAGGCTAAAATGTTCTGGCTTTATAATAGTTCCCACAAACTCACTGTGCCAAGTGTACCATTTCTATGATGTCCTTTAGTCTCTGAGCTGTCACAATGGAGGAGGTGACAGAAGGTGTCAGAAGGTAAGTAACACGGTTAAGACCACCCATTGGGATATTTCAGCACCAAGACTTGGACTTGAATCTTGTAGATCCCTGTGAATTCAGAGCTGGGTTCTTCATCAGAGAACAGGGTGATGAAGACCTAAGGGTAGGGTCCAAGTTTTGAATAGTGCCTTGCATGTCTGACTTTGTGTTTTCTTCATCAGCACTTCAATAATAAACAATATACTCATTGCTTCCCCTGCGCACCAGAAGATACCTCCAATGTGGTCAGATATGGGCGTGAGAGCTCTCTCACTTGGGTTCTAAGGAAGAGGAAAGAAAATCAATTCATATGTAATCAAACACATAGAACATGAATTTGATAAGAACCCAGTAGAGCAGTAAGGTCAGGAGGGATTCTAGTTAACTCTGTCACTTCTTCTAATTTCTCTTCTGGATTGTGAATTCTTTGAAAGAAGAAATACATTTTAGTATTCCCCATTTTGCCTTAAATGATTTGCATGTGGTAAGAGGTAACACACTGTGTGAGGAGCAAAGTACATTTATCTTGCATGTAAGCCGTGGTCTTGGCTTATTCTAACCCTATTATAGCATTTATTCTGGAGGATGGAAGAGCCAATGCCATCACTGTGGTCCAGAAGATCAGAAAACTCCAGAGAGCTCAATGTGGTGAGCTGTCCTCAGAGAAAAGAAACACAAATTTTAATTTGATGAAGACACTTGGGATTTTAAAGTCTGACCTTTGGGTTTATTTTTCAAAGTTCTCTCCAGCAAAACCTCTAGCTGGAACCATCTGAGGAGACAAGGGAGCCTCATTTGTTAAATACTTGATGCTCTGTGATGAATGGCACCTGGAAGGAAATTTGCATCTTCCAAAGGGCAGATACAGTTAATTCTTATAAGTCACCAGACACTGAAAAATACAGTTGCTCATTACTCAATATGTTGGCCTTAAAAATGAAATTTCTGCCAGGCGTGGTGGCGTACGCCTTTAATCCCAGCACTCGGGAGGCAGAGGTAGGAGGATCGCCATGAGTTCAAGGCCACCCTGAGACTACAGAGTGAATTCCAGGTCAGCCTGGACTAGAGTGAGACCCTACCTGGAACCCCCTCCCCCCAAAAAAAGAAAACTATATATGTATTTTAAAAGCCAGGCAATGATGGTGCACACCTTTAATCCCAGAATTTGGGAGGCAGAGGTAGGAGGATTGATGTGAGTTTGAGGCCACCCCGAGAATACATAGTGAATTCCAGGTCAGCCTGGACTAGAGTGAGCCCTATCTCGAAAAACCAAACCAAAACAAAACAAAACAATCAAAATTTCTTCTTTTTTTTTGTCAATAACCTTTGTGGGGTCCAAACCACATGTGAGGCATTGAGGAAGGCCCTGGAGATAGTGATGAACTAAATTGACCTGCCTTTGTCCTTGTCAAGTTACCAATTGGCAGTCATTTCCCCAACTTCTCTGAAATCTCTCCAGCTTTGGAATGCATCTCTAATGCATGCCAGAATCATGGATGCCTAGCCTTGCTCCTGGAGGTCAGGGATGGGGCTACTCATTTGCATTTCTAACAGATTCCCAGGTGAGGCTTTAACTCAGAGCTCTGCAGGTGGTTCTGACCCATATCCAGAGCCTAGAACCACAGAGGTACCACGTGCCCATCATTCTGTCATTGCAGTTGATATAAAGAATTTCAACATATGCACAGAGTAGTTAGTTCCTGCTTCCAGGAAACCTACATTGAGATAGAGGAGAGTGAACAGAAAGCTGAGGTTTTATGGACTCCTCCAGTGTCTTTTTAAGTGGATACAAGGCTTCAGAAGCGGTTGGGGAATCTCAGCGAGAAGGGTGGGGATATCTGCTGAGTCTTGGAAATGAGCAAGTCATGGGATGGGGAAACAAGAAGTCAACCTGGAGTCCATTTCCGAGACACTGAGTAGGCAGATAGGAAGACGGGTGGGTATCACAGTTGCTGTCTGTAGATAAAGACTTAGAAATGTAAGCCTTTGCTGTAGTTGCTGAAAGGCTCAACCAACATCACAAGATTCTACTAGACAGTGCTGAGAAATTCCTTTATTTCACCTAAATTATTGGTTTTTCTAAATGCCACTGAGAAGCACAGTATGACCTCAGTGAAGAGGGTCTAAATATGCACCCACCCCATAACGAGTGTGGCTTATCCAGGAAAGGGCTCTGCCATTCTGTCTCTTCTAACTACAGTGTGCTTTCTGTTAAGCCCATGCACGAGTGCTGACCTGTGTGTCAGTCACCTCCCCATTACTGTGACAACTGCCTGATACCTAACTTCTAAAGTGAGAGGGTTGCTTTTGGTTCAGTTTTGGAGGTTGTGGTCGATGATTGATCCCCCCATTGTTTTGGGCCTATAGTGGGTGTGCAGATGAGGCCATTCACCTTGTGGGAGAAGCAGGGAAGTGAGCGCCACTTTCTCCTTCAATGACACATCTCAATGGCCAAAGGTTCCATGACATCTCTATGGCACCATGCTGGGGACGAAACCTTTCATATATTTAAGGGGTGCTATTATTGGGAGTCATTTTAGATTCATGTTGCAATAACACATTTAAGAGCCCCTCCCACGCCCACAGGCATCTTCACAAATTTCTACTTTGAGGACTCCTCAAGATCGGCTACGCTGCATCTTGGCCGGAGGAGTTCAATGGTTTTTTTTTCTTCTTCTTGCTCAAAGGCAAGAGAAGACTGAGTACGGAGCTAGAATCTTCTACAGCCAATCAAAATGAAATAAGTGTCTATGTTCCCTGATGATTGATGACGAAGAGGGAAAAAGAATGAGAAAATGGGCAGAAACGACCACTGTCCTGTTTTCCAGTCGGACCAGAGCAGGTGGGCCTCCAACATCGGCTTCTAGAAGTGTCCACAGGCTGGGTTCCTTTTGTGACTTTCTCTAGGCATGCCAGGTCTCAGGGACCTGTGCTTTGACTGGCATGACCATCCTTTCCTTCAAATAAAAATCCCTTCCTCCCAAGGCCTAAAAATACTCCGCTGCCTTGGAAGACAGCCTGGTTTTCACCAAAGTCTCTCCACGGGACCAGTTCTTGACCCGCAACAAGACAAAACTCCAGGGAACAAGAAGCAGTTCCGAGGAAGCTAATCTCCATGTGGTCTCCTTCACAGAGAGGGCAAGGCTTCCTCCTTCGACCCCATCTCTGTGCTCACGACTCTCTTCTTTTCTTGGTGGGCGGGTGGGGGGTGGAGTGGGGTGGAGGGGTGGGGATGGACTTCCTATTTTTCAATTTTGTTTTTGATGGGAGATAATCTGACAGGACCAGATCAAAATGATCTTGACTGAGTTTTCATTTTTGCAACAACAACAACAAAAAAAGAAAACAGAATTAGATTAATTGATCACGTTTTCCAGACCTAAAACTTGACTTTTAAAATCTCATTACCGTCAAACAAAATAAATTTTTTTCAAGGAAATGTTAAGTAGACTTTATTTTATACCGTGGATGAGCTTATATCATCATTATTTTTTTTCTAGTATTTCTTAATGTTCCCTGGTAGAGCAGTCTACATTCATAGCACTGGTTCCTTTTTATCGTGTGTGTGTGTGTGTGTGTGTGTGTGTGTGTGTGTGTGTGTGTGTGTGTGTAGGGAATGGACCCAGAGCCTCATTCACGGTAGGCAATGGTTCTAGAGCTGTTTGAATAACAGACCCATATTTTTCATTCAAGTCAATCTCTCCCGTTTAGCATTCGAGGTTCTTAGTTGTCACAAGCTGTGAGTCACAGACACAGGAACTTGGTGAAAGTAAGTCACAATTGTTTCCAGCTTCAAGAAGCATCTGTGGGAAGAAGGACCTTGGCCAAGGGCAAAAGTGAAGGGGTTGAGGCCCTGGTAGAATCGGTGGGTTTGTCAGAGAGGAAGAGAGCAAGCGCAGGAGTGAGGGCGGGAGAGGCCACTGTGACCCTCTACAGGATGGAGAGCCAACATTAGAGGGACGGAGACAGGCATGGTGGCATGTCCCAGCTCTCAGGAGGCTGAGGTAAGAGGGTTATGAGTTCAAGGCTAGTCTTGGCTACCGGACAAGACCCAGGCTCCACATAAACAACCTTTGGACAAGCAAATACAAGATGTGTCTGTGAGAGGGGTGGTGCCAATGTCTGAGACAAAGTGCTCTGGGCCTGGTGGCATTCCCGAAGAGGACATTCAATCCTAACGAGTTAGTCCTAACGACGGCTTCTTCTTACACTTACATTAGACTGTCTCGAAAGACTGTTCTTCTTTTCCAGACTGTTCTCTCTGTTTCCATTTCTGCCCTAGAACTTCATTTTCCCGGCACCTCCATCTGTCAAAGTCTTCCATGGACTTCTCAGATGCCATTTCTGTGAAGCATTCCCTCCACCAGATGCCGATTCTTCACGAATATTCCATGTGGGCAATCACAGTCCGTGCACTGAGTTTGGAGAGAGAGCATGAACAGAGCAGCAAGGATGAGGTGAGGGACTAGCTAATTCATTCTAGCGCTTCTGGAGCTCTATGTCAAATTTCTCTGCATTTCAGATGAAGAGCTATAGTCATTCCCTTCCCTATAATACTTCCAAGCGGCTGCATAAGACAAGTAGTGGAGGAAGTTACAGCCTCATAGCCTAAAAGAATTGGGACAATTCTGGGATGAGCAGCACACATATGTTAGGCATCGAAATGAGTTCAAGACCAGCATAGGGCTACAGAGTGAATTCCAGTTCAGCCTGGGCGAGAGTGAGACCTTACTCAGGGGGTGTAGGGAGAAAACACCAAAATAAATAAATAAAGGCAGAAATAAAATGGCCTTTGAATGATCCTCATTGTTTTTATCAATCATTTTCCATTAGGAGCATCAGCCTCTTGCTAGCTATTTTTTCCTTTGTGAAGCAATTCTTAGGAAATTCTAAAACTGGATGTTTGGAAGTCTATATTTTTTTAGGTGGTATTTTATACACATTAATTGCTGATAAAAACATGGTCAAGTTTGAGCCAGAAAATCAGCACATTCCTAAAAAAAAGAGCATCAACACTCACATGTATATTGATGGACTGGAGGCTGGTCTATGGAAGAGAGACACGTGACCTCATGACGGCTCACATCCTGGTCCTGTCACCTCTGGGGCTCAGCCTTCTGTTCTTTAATTCTGTGCTCATACTTCCTTCAATTGGGAAATCTTTTCTCTTTCTTTCAATTTATAAATGGGGTCCCCTTTTGACACATCATGGTCTCTTAGTTTGTAATCTTTTTATTTTTGAATATTTATCTTAGAGGGGGGAGAGAGAGAAAGGAAGAATAGACGTGCCAGGGCCTTTTGCCACTGCAAACAAACTCCAGACATCTGTGTGACTTTGAACATCTGGCTTTACATGGGTACTCCCCAGCCTGTTGGGCTTTGTAAGCAAGAGCCTTAAACCACTGAGCCAGCTCTCCAGCCCCTAGTTTGTATGTTTTTATTGGTGTGTGTGTGTACACATGTGTGTATATGTGTTTGTATGTATGTGGGTGAGTGCATATGCACAGGTGTGTGCATGGAAGCCAGAGGTTGATATCAGGTCTCTTCCTCAATTTCTCTTCATCCGATTCTTTGAGCCAGGATCTCTCTCTGAGCCTAGAGCTCATGCACACGGACTTGGCAGACTAGCTACCCAGTGAGTCCCAGATACTCCCTGTCTCTGCCTCCCCAGCCCTGAGATTCCAAGCTCACACTGCTGCACCAGCATTTTCATGTGGGTGCTGAGATCCAAGCTCTCGTCCTCATGCTTGGGTGACAAGCACTTACCCACTGAGCCATGTCTCCACTCCACCTCTTAGTTTACGAGCAATAATCCAGGACTGTTTCCTGCCCCCCGACATACAGACTTCAAGCTTTGCCCCTTCCCTTCTCAGTCTTTGTTTCCACACAACACAAAATTCAAAAGGCATAAAAAGATGTAGCTATGAAAAATTATTTTTCTTTTCAATGTTACTGAGTATTCAGTTCTGTCTCTTTCTAGTGATCAGCAGTGAACCCGTTTTGTCACCAGGTCTACTAATTCTCTAGTCTAAGCTATAATTTCTGGATGGTTATCTGTTCCTGACAGCTGACTGAACTTGTGTCTCTTTCTGAGCTAAACTGTCATTTTGTTATCAGGTGGAATAACCAAGAAAAATTTCTGAGTAAGTTCTGAGATTGAGTGCAATGAATAGAAGGAATGATACGGAAAGAGGACATTCCAGGATAGAATTGGGAAGCTACCTGGAGCCCGACATGTGTCTCTCAGGTAACTGAAGTGACTAATGGACCAAGCACATCATGTTATCAGGATCAGAAAGGAAACTAATTACACAGTAATAGAGCTCAAAATAAGAGCTAACACAATATGGGAGCCATCATAATTACAATTGTTAATGTCATTTGAGTGAGAAAGGGGAGCCAGACATGGTTCTAAGTTTCTAGACATTTTAATATTTAATCCTCAAAAATGCCTGGAAAACACCTTATTGCTTTTATATAGCAGGAAAGAGCTTGGGAAGGGAAAGGGTTTGCAGATATACAAGGGTATATTGTTGATATGTAGTCAAGAGCTAAATTCAGATCCCTAATTCAGTCATCAAGGACAAGAATAATTAAGATACAGAAACCTGGAGCATCCTGGAATTTGTGCATTGGAATTTAGGACCACTTTCTACACACCAGCACCACCCTTTGTTTTAATAATGTAGGTGAAATAGATGCATAAAACATAGTCCTTTATTCAAATATTTTATTTATTTGTGTGTGTAAGAGAGAGGCAGAGGAGAAATGAGAGAGAGAGAGAGAGAGAGAGAGAGAGAGAGAGAGAGAGAGAGAGAGAGAATGTGTGCCAGAGCCTCTTGCAACTGCAAACAAACAGATGCATGTGCCACTTTGTGTCTCTGGCGAGAGATACTGGGGAATCAAACATGGGATGATGGGATGGCAGACTTTGCAAACAAGTGACTTTAACCACTAAAGCAGCTCTCTAGCCCAAGTGTAGTCCTTTATTGCAAAGAACTTGCACACGCGCGCGCGCACACACACACACACAATATATATATATATATTGTACATATATATATATATGTAAACTTGCTACCCTGTTGTTTTGAAGGTGACTTGAGCCGCATCACTAGTGTTTTCTGATTGCTCATTCTAACCTTCCTGAAGACAAGGTCAGCGGCTGCTCTTTGGAGCTTCCAGAAGAGTAATACTAACTTGAATTTCCCCTGTTCTTGATCTCAATGTGACAGAAACCAGGGAATGAGCACTGGAGAGGGTCAATCCCAGACTTATTTGAAGAAAGTTGTGATGGTTAAGCTTATTGTCAACTTGACCTATGTAATAATCCACAGTAATCTTGGGTGGATCTCTGAGTTTGCCTATAGAAAGGATTGACAAAATCCTTTTGGGATTTTGGAGAAGGGAGGAGGTCCCTTCTCCAGAGTGAGCCCTTCCCCCTGAGTGGGTGGGTCTTCCAGAAGGGAACTAGATATAAGGAAGCGTGAGGGGAAGGGAACCTCTCTTCCTTCCTCCCCCAGTTGCTGGTGCTGGCTCTCTCTCTCTGCTTGGATTTATGAAAGGGGGCCAGCTTTTTCCTTCATTTTTGGAACTTCCCCTGGATCAATTATTTCAATAAATACTTTCCTCCCCAAATTGTGCCTGGTTTGGAGTTTCATCCCAGGGGTGTGTGGCTGACTATGACAACAGTGAAATCAAGAAAGCACAAAGTGAATGCATATCTTTGACCGGTTTGCCAAGCAGGCAACTACACTGTTCTGATTTCTAGCTTGAGCAGAAGCTCTAGAACATTACAGAATGTTTACAAGGAATAATTGGAGTGCACATCTCTCAAACAGTGGAAATGAGGCTTTTCATTTTCTTCTTTACATTAAAAAATCAGTGTCTGCCTATAGTGTTCACAGAGGATTTTAAAACTGAAGAAACAGCCTGGCATGGTGGTACACACCTGTAATCCCAACACTCAGGAGGCCGAGGTAGAGAATCACCATGAGTTTGAGGCCAGCCTGAGACTATATAATGAATTCCAGGTCAGCCTGGGCTAGAGGGAGACCCTACCTTAAAATAAAATAAAATAAATAAATAAGCTGAAGAAACAAAATGTGTGTGTTCTGAGATGACCTAGTTAACCACGAATAGTTCCTAAATAATACAATACAAGAAATATTTAATAAAGCCTAAGGAAAATGTCCATAGGCAGTAAGAATAGTATAAGAGAATATCAAAATATTGAACTTGGCACTAAAAATGTCTATAGAGTAGAAAATAACACCACAGCTCACCTTCAAACAGAGCTGCCCAGCCAGTGTGCCCTGGTCCCCAAAAGGTTACAGATGCAGCTTGAAAAGGTGATCCCTCAGTGTCAAAATGACTAAGTGACCAAGGAGGGAGGACACGACCTTGGGAAGTGGCCTGCAGCTGTGAGAAGTCCCCAGAGGGTAGCCTGGGCTATAATAAGAGTTTGACAGTGCACCCTCTAATCCCCATAAGACGCAAGCACAATGGTGGCTTTTCCCATGTGTTGAATAAAATGAATAGCAGCCAGCCTGGAGTGTGATGAGGCCTGGCATTGTCAAGAGACCCCTGGAGTTGCTGGAAAGCTGGTGTTCCAGGATGCCTGAAGCAGGGCAAGGAGCCCAGAGGGCAGTCAGCCAGAGGAAAGGTGCTGGAAGGCTGCAGTCTGGTCCAGGTGGAAGGAGCTCAGAGTGACAGCTAGAGCCACGAAAGTCTTAGAACTTCCATGTATCTGTGACTGCTGTGCCCTTTGACCAATTTAGCAACCAGGGATTATTTTAGCACATAGATTTTTTTTAAAATTTTGGTTTAATCATCTTTTGAAACATCTGATATGTTAAAGAGTTTTAAAATGGGTTAACATTTTATTCTCGTTATCCTAGAAAGTCTGACATTATCTTTTGTCAATGAAGGAAAAAGAAGAGCTGGCAAAATCTTCAAACATCATTTCAACAGATGTAAGGAACTTGGTCTTATATCATTATTCTCTCTTAGTGCAAAGATCTCTACCACGCTGATTACTGAGAAAGCAGATAATGTCTGCATTCTTTAAGACTTTTGGATCAGGAAATAAACATGCCACACTTTAAGTACAAAAAGTTTTGTTTGTGGCATCTACTTAGAAGTTTTAAAAAGATATTAATTTGGAAGTTTAAAACACAATATTCTATATTTTCCTTAGTGTAGCACATATTATATTTATTATAGAAAGAGAGGTAAGGAAATAAAAAAAAATCTCCCCCAAGTCATTTATGTATATACAGGCAGATCTCATCCATGCTCCTCTAGTGTGGCACACTTAAAGTATTCGCATTTTTTTGCTCCCTCAATGACATTAAAAAAACACTTAGAAGTAGCCCTGAAAATCACCTTCTACTACTAGGAAATATTCAACTTTTTTGTTGTTGTTGTTGCAGATATGTCACAGGAGGAGGAGGACAGGAAATAAAAAAAAATGGCTTGGACAAAGCAGTTGTTAAAAAAGCTGCTTCTTTACAAAAGCCAGGAAATTCCCAGAGCTATAAAGGCATTAGAAAAATGAAGAGAAGACGTTCTCTCTGCTTCACTTGTTGAAGGCATATTACTCAATTTTGCTGGGCTGGATAGACAGGATTAACAGGTGAAAATTAAGCCTTGTAAAATTAAACAAGTCTTTGTATTCTATTTCTCTCATTTCATATATGAAATATGGGAAAGTGATGGGAAGCAAGCGTGAAGGGTATGTCCCAAGATGCCAAAAAGAATTTCCAAGAGCAGCCAGGTATCCTGGCTGCCAGGCTACTGTCTTTATCCACCAGCCTGTATCTTCCTTTCAGATCATCTTCTCAAATTATCCATAGGAGATTTATCCACATACTCAATAAGAAAAATATGTCTAATTATATCCAACCATTCTTAATATGAATGAGAATTATGCGGGGATGCTGGATTGCCAACAGGGTTTTTGCCAAACAATTCCTTTTGACTTAAGAAAGAAGAGGCAGCTGCATTGTTTCCATAACTATCCATATAAAAGAGCCCAGGAAGGAGGCTGACTCGTCCTGCTTTAAAAAGCTCCTAGGTAAGTGGGAGCAGTCTGGGGCTTTCTGGAGGGACAGTGGCCACCTCGTCGCCCTGCTGCCCTGCTGCTTCGGTACGCTGCCTTCCTTCACAGCTCTGAACCCTCTTGCTTCTGCTTACACGGCAAGGAGTGCTGCCAGTGAGATTTCACTTTTCTGCTAATCAACTGCTTTGCTCTTTTCTTGTTCAGGACCTTTCCAGACTACATCCTCTCACTTGCTGAGAAGGTAAGATTTGGACTCACTTGTCCCTGGAGGTGAGTTGGAGGCACCGAGATGGATTTATGTCACTCAACAACCTTTGAGAAAGTGCTTGTCTCAGGAAATACGGACTCTCTAACATTTTCCTTGAAGGAAAGAGGCTGGTGGGGGAGGGGAGGACTTCTGCACCCTCACTTGTGACTCGAGCATTGGTAGGGGGACATATGAGTAAGCAAATCATTTTTTAATAGAATATTATTTTTTCTGCTGCTAAAAAATATTGAGATTCCCTTGCTAAAAAGCTCAGATTTGGGAAGAATATATCCTGCTATTACGATTCGTTAATAAACATGATTTCTAACAAATGACATAGGCAGCACCCTGAACAATGGTTCCTTTAAAATTCTTAGGGGCCTTGTAGGAAGTCACTTTGTGCAATGCTGGAAAGTGGATAAACCCAAAACATGGTGGAATTTTTGAATGTGGAATGGAAGTACTAATTGACCCACACTGTTTCTAAAGAGAGAATCTGATAGCTGATTGAAACGAGTTTCCAGTAGTTGATCACATAAAGACGACAGGAAGCCATTGCCAGACCGCACATTCTTCTGCTCCCATGGGCAACTACAGTGCCTGGAGCACAGCAACCAGGTCCCATGTTCTTTAAGGGAGATTTGGGACAGTTATGAGAGGAAGAAGGAGGGCAAGCCTGGCTATGGTTTGATCCTATTAAGTATCCAACTAAAAGGGGGGGAAAAGGCAAATAAAATTAATATCCAACCCTCAAACGCTCTGGGCAAAAGTGACTGAACAACCACAGAAGAAGATAAAGTTGTCTCACTTTACACGACAAGACATGGAAATGTGTGGAATCGAAGACATTCTATGTGTGAATGGCAGCCTGATTCTTTTCAAGCTACTTACTGAGTCACGCATCTAACATTTTTTCAAAGCATCTTCACCCTAAGGCCTGTGAGGTGCAAAAGGGAGCTATCATTCCTGTTCTCAAGATGGAGTCACTGAGGTTCACAATGATCCAGTGACTTTCTCAGGGTCTTACAATATTTGCCAGAAGCACCAACCTTCTGACCCAGTTCCCAGATGGGAACACCATTCTTGGAGGATGGATGAAGATGCTGGGAATAAAGCCCTGGGCCAGTATTGAGTGCATAGCCCGTCCTGGTGAATTTTTGTTCTCGTGAGATGATTGCTTTGGAGCTCTAGGCTGGTTGCAGCAGACTTGTCTAGTGCAGTTTTGCAAGTGGGCCCCTCAAGTTCCAAGATCTCGTGACCCATCACCAGAGCAGTCTGTCTATTGTGCCTTCTTCTATTCCCTTCAGGACCTGTGAGCTCAGCAGCCATGAGTTCAGACGCCGAGATGGCCGTTTTTGGGGAGGCTGCTCCTTACCTCCGAAAGTCCGAGAAGGAGCGCATCGAGGCCCAGAATAGGCCCTTTGATGCCAAGACATCTGTCTTTGTGGCGGAGCCCAAGGAGTCCTTTGTCAAGGGAACTGTACAGAGCAGAGAATCTGGGAAAGTGACCGTGAAAACTGAGGGGGGAGCGGTGAGTAGAGACCTGTGCATCCTTCTGTTTTAGAGGGTTTGGTCAGTCGGCTGTCTTCAATGGTTGTCTGTCCTGTTTATCAGACCCTGACAGTCAAGGAGGACCAAGTGTTCCCCATGAACCCTCCCAAGTACGACAAGATCGAGGACATGGCCATGATGACCCACCTGCACGAGCCCGCTGTGCTGTACAACCTCAAAGAGCGTTACGCAGCCTGGATGATCTATGTGAGTGAGAGACCCCCACAGGGGTCTTTGTCGTCACCACCATGTGATCTAAGAGCCTGGGACTCCCCCCCCCCCAAGCACGAATGAGTCATGAGCAGATTAAGTCAGAAGACGGGACAGCATGAGGGGAATGAGACCAACACATGATTGGTTCATAAAGTTCATAATTAATTTCAAAAAAGGAAAAAGAAAAAAAGTCCAGCTGCGCTACTGTAAACCTCAGACAGCGCTCATCCTTCTCTCTCATTTAGGGATCAAATGTCACTCATTTTTGGTCTCCTTAAATAACAACAAACTGTATCTGTGTGTTCTGGTCCTTTCTATCTGGTCTCTTCCTCTGCAAAATTTTTCCAGCTTCCCCAGGCAGCGTGGGCTCTCTGTCCTCCAGTCCCCGTGCTGAATTCCTGTTGTCCATGTTTTTCCCAGTCACTTAGTCACATTCCCAGGTCCTCACTGACCAGGAATCCCTCAAGGGACATCATCTTGGCTGTGGCTTGTTTAGTCCTGCTGCTTTGCAGACTTGGAACATAATACACATGCAAATCTTTTTTTTAAATTGTATACTGTGTTATGTTAAATATTCTTAATTGCTTTTGATTTTTTAAAGTTGACACTATGTCACACTCATAGCTTTGCAGAGTTTAGCCAGTACTGATAGTTAGCTGAGTAGTGTCTGTGTAGATCTACCTAAGGTGAACAGGTAGCATCTCCTCTAGTTGGTTGGTGTCTGTCCTGGACTCATTGCCAAACATTTTTAAAATCACTATATTGTATTCATAATGTATTGATAGCATTTTATTTCTGCCTTTATATAGTGTAAAAGAACTTTATACATTTCCCCCAGTGCTATCACATTCTGTCATGCTTACTTTCTTAAAGATATACAGCGTGTCTTTAATTTACCACATAATCACTCTCTTATTGTTGGATACTTGGCTGGTGTCCACATTCATATTTTTATAAAGTTAATTATATTAATTCTGCAAAGGAAATGTATTCCTGCTTCCTTAGGTACACATTTGGTGACAAGTAAGTGCACAGGACCCTGGAGCTCCTGCCGTGAGCAGCATCACTGTGACAAGTTCCAAGCATGACAACACAAAACCTGAGTTGGTCCCTTCCCTTAAAGATGTTGCTGGCTGCCAGCTAGTTAGCATGCTGATGTCTGGAAAGAATGTGGGCTACTCAGTGAAAGTGTTCCTTTTTTGTCAAAATCCAATTGGCAAGTGAATGGGTAAGTAAAAGGAAAGACCTTTGAGTAATTATTTTCTTTCCTCCCACAGACCTACTCGGGCCTGTTCTGTGTCACCGTCAACCCCTACAAGTGGCTGCCGGTGTACAATCCCGAGGTGGTGGCAGCCTACCGAGGCAAGAAGCGTCAGGAGGCCCCGCCGCACATCTTCTCCATCTCTGACAACGCCTACCAGTTCATGCTGACTGGTGAGTGAGCGGAGTCCATGTATGTGCCTAAAGTCTCCCAGCAGACCACAGAAGACAGTCTCTAACCAATTTCATTGCACTCGTTGAAACAAGCCCCTTTCACTGAGTCTGGTGTAGTTGTAAGCTATTACATATCTGCTAGAGATCTCTTAATCATTTAAAGTTCAATAGAGGTTTCTCTGGTTAGACTTTTGAATGAGTCCGAATGTCAAATAAGTTTGAGCAGAAATATAAGCACCCACTTGCATAAATATACACATGCACGCATAAACACAAACACACACACACAATGGGCTTCCAGGAGAGGAGTAAACTTCGCCTCTGTGTTTCAATCCTCAATAGCATGAATTGTCACCAATGAGAAGTTTCTCTGTATTATATTTGCAGCTACCTATTGCCCTTTGCCCAGAAATCAACAACGGTGGGTTTCAGCTTTTAAGACATATTTATGTTAAGAGAGTTATGCTGTGAACTGACTTCCTACGGTGTGTTTCCTCAGCCATGTTGACCTTGGGGACTTGTGGCTCCTTTAGAAATGGCTTTGACACTTCATTCGACAAAGTAGGCATGAAAATGGACTCAAAAGTATGAAAGGAACCTCCCTCCACCTTTACAGCATTCTCTTCTCCTCACACACTGAAATACTTGCAATGTTTGTTCTTTCTCTCTTCCTTCACTTGGAATAACTATGTGACTAACTAAAACTGTCATCAAAGCCTGACACAAAAGCAGGTCCTCTTTTTTATAAAATATATATTTATTATTCATATTTACATACACAGAATGAGCAAGCAATGTGTTGGTGTCCTCAGTTCCCCGATTTCCCTCTTCCCTGTTCCTAATCAGCTGGATATCCTCCTCCGTGGGCAAACGGGATCAGTCCATAGGGTAGGGGGTTATCGATAGCCTAGGAGTCAACCTAGTTCCACCCCCCTTTTGTATGTTGTTACTGAGGGAGGTGATGTCTCTGGGCATTCTCCTCCACCATGGATCTTACAATCTTTCTGCTCCCTCTTCTGCTCAGTTCCCTGAGTCATGGTGGGGGAGTATTAAGGCTCCTTTATTGTTAAGGTCTTAGAGTACTTATTTAATGGTAGAGCATTAAAGCCCAGCCATGTGATGTGAACATAGCATGGGGGGATTCTGTTTCCCCATGGGATCTTCTCAAGCAGTGTTTCTGTGAAGATATGAGTAGTGGCACCCACTAAATGGAAACAGGTGGGTGTGAGGGAGGAGGAGGAAGAGGCTTTAGAAAGATGATAGGCCTTGAGTTCTGCAAGCCCAAGAACTGAAAATCCATCCTAAGAAATGTGAAGTTTATTTGCTCTTATTTTACTTGCCATTTACAAGTGGGTGAGCAACTGTATTAACAGCTCTTCACTTCTCTTTTAGACCGGGAGAATCAGTCAATCCTGATCACGTGAGTTCATCGTTACTTGTCTCTGGGGAGGAGGGGGTAGCTGCTAGCTTTGCGGCCTCATCTGATTTTGTTTGGACTTGACAGCGGAGAATCCGGGGCAGGGAAGACTGTGAACACGAAGCGTGTCATCCAGTACTTTGCAACAATTGCAGTCACCGGGGAGAAGAAGAAGGAGGAATCTGGCAAAATGCAGGTGGGTCTGATTGTCATGGTGACCATCTAGTCTCTACTGGGGCTCCCGGGCAAGAAATCCCCGAGCCCCTGATGCGAGGCCTGCTCTTGCCTTTGCAGGGGACCCTGGAAGATCAAATCATCAGTGCCAACCCCCTCCTGGAGGCCTTTGGCAATGCCAAGACCGTGAGGAATGACAACTCCTCTCGCTTTGTGAGTCTCTTGGGCACCTGCCATAGTCACTGTCCACTGGCCAAAATTTATGAGATGTTTGTGTCACATTCTCTGACCCTTTTATTTATTTTACATTACACTATGATTTATTTCTTTAGTTCTAATTTGTCATTGCTATTTTTCACACTATAAAGTATTTCATTTGTAATTGGCAATAATTACATATATCCATGGGACATGGTGCAACATTTTAGTATGCACTGAAGAAAGAATAACTAAATCAAGCTAATGAACACATCTATCACCTCACATACTTATATTCACAAATGCTTTAAGATAAATCCTTCTACTTACAAAACAGAAGATAGGTTTTTATTTCTGATATAAGTAGTCTCGGAATTGATTTAAAGTGAAAGCATTAGAATGTCAAGGACTCTGAAGTTTTCAAAGATTCGTTATTGAAGAGAACTCAGTAGCAACGTCAGGTTTCCCTTCCAGGGCAAGTTCATCAGAATCCACTTTGGCACAACGGGCAAGCTGGCTTCTGCTGATATTGAAACATGTGAGTGCCCAGACATCCTCAAACGCCATGTCTGCTCTCATGACCTATGAAGTTGACAGAAAACCAAAGGCGCATCTCGCACAAATCTTTACAGTTTTCCTTTGTATGATTTGTTTTATTCTAGATCTGTTAGAGAAGTCTAGAGTCACTTTTCAGCTTAAGGCTGAAAGAAGCTACCATATTTTCTATCAGATCACATCAAACAAGAAACCAGAACTAATTGGTAAGACATGTTATAATTCCTTTGTAATTACGGCACCATCACCTAATGCTCCATGTCTAAATTTTATTGAGTTTATGTTATTTCATTTTTAAAAATAGCTCTGTAGCTCTAGCTCAGAGGTAGAGCACTTTCTAGTACTTTTTCAAGGCCCTGAATTTAATTTCTAGCACAAAGACCAAAAGAAGGGAGCTTTGTAAGTTTGGTAAAAGTTTATATGTGCTTACTATAAAAATACACAAGAAAGCAAAAGGAAAGCTGAAAATACAATCTCTAATGTCTACTACTGTGACATTATGACACTATGAATGTTTAGATAAATATTATCCTATTAATTTTCTATGGCCATACCATCACATATAAACACATGCAATTTATAAAACTGAATTTTATATCATGGTTTTCACCATATTAACAAGTACTTTTGTTGATTGAATAGTATTTTGCCCTAAAGATGAGAGACTCTACTCATATTTCTTCCCCTTCTTCCAATTCCAATTTTTAAATAGTCACTACTATAATGACTCTATGTATATGCATAGATACAACTTTCCCCTTGTATTGTAGAAGTGTTTAAACATAGAAAATGTTAGGGGAGGCCATGACATTAAACGTCAGGATATTTGAGGTGCTGCTAAGTATTCTTTAAGCACTTCTCCAGTGCCTATTAGTCATCTTTCAAGCAAGCATCAAGGAGTGGCCTTAGACTTTGTCAAGACATCTCTGGCTTTAGTGGAGAGAATGACTATTTCTCATCTGTGCTTGGTCCTATGTGCTCAGAAATGCTGCTGATTACCACAAACCCTTACGATTACCCATTTATCAGTCAAGGGGAGATCAGTGTGGCCAGCATCAATGATCAGGAAGAACTGATGGCCACAGATGTAAGTAGAACACAAAGCCATGGAAATTGTTATGTTGGGTCAGAGCAATGGTCCCTACAGATATTCAGCCTCCAGTAGAAACAGCAAAGGAAGGTTCAAGGGTGGTGAGCATCTATGGGCCCCCTGGGTCAAATGCATTCCCTTAGCGTGTTTCTAAAAATTTATCACTTTGAAATTTGTCTAAAGTCATGTGCAATCTCCCCTAATCACAAGGACCTTTAATTTCCTATGCCTGCGTAGTACATATGCCTATAATCCCTCTGCTGAGGTGGACTTTGCCTGAACGTGTCTTTCGACACCAACCTAAGGAATCCTCTGCTTGTCAATAGTGCAGATGGTCTCCCCAGTTTGACCAGCAAGTCAAGAATGGGAATGCGAGGGGAAGGTAAAAAGTATGGTTCATAACCTAACCATTATTCTCTCGCTCTACTGACAGAGTGCTGTTGATATCTTGGGCTTCACTAATGAAGAAAAGGTCTCTATCTATAAACTCACGGGGGCCGTGATGCACTATGGGAACATGAAGTTTAAGCAAAAGCAGCGTGAAGAGCAGGCTGAGCCTGATGGCACAGAAGGTACCGACTCATTGGCTTGAGTTCATTTCATTTGAAACTCAGATTCTTGCCTTGTTACCCCTGGGTTTTCCAGAGGAAGATCAACTCATTTTCAAGAGTTAATTTTCACAGGATATCTATATAATATCCTATGTACAGTGTGAACATTAGATAAATGTCTCTTAATAATTTTTGAAGCTTTTCTTGTAATTATAGCCTTGAACTTAAAATGATGCTAAAATTATCACACACAAAAATGCACGCAGCTCAAAGGGAGTTATTTCTTTATTTAAGAACCCAGGCTTCTTTGAGTCAGTAAAACAGTGGATCTATTCCCCTTTTTAGTTGCTGACAAGGCAGCCTACCTCCAAGGTCTGAACTCTGCGGACCTGCTCAAAGCCCTCTGCTACCCCAGGGTCAAAGTCGGCAATGAGTATGTCACCAAAGGCCAGACTGTCGAGCAGGTACGTGCATAGTTCAATTTCACCACTGCTTATGGAAATATCTTACAGTCCTCATGCAACTTAAATAATTACATCTTTGCTTGTCTAGGTGACCAACTCGGTGGGCGCCCTGGCCAAGGCCGTGTACGAGAAGATGTTCCTGTGGATGGTGGTCCGCATCAACCAGCAGCTGGACACCAAGCAGCCCAGACAGTACTTCATCGGGGTCTTGGACATCGCTGGCTTTGAGATCTTTGACGTGAGTTCTTTGGGCAAACGACTGGTTCGCTTTGTGTTCGAATTCCCTCAAATGCATTTCTTTTGTCACCTTGAGCTCTTTGGTATTTGAAACACCAGTTCAACAGCCTGGAGCAGCTGTGCATCAACTTCACCAACGAGAAGCTGCAGCAGTTCTTCAACCACCACATGTTCGTGCTGGAGCAGGAGGAGTACAAGAAGGAGGGCATCGAGTGGACCTTCATCGACTTTGGGATGGACCTGGCCGCCTGCATTGAGCTCATCGAGAAGGTACCCTACTCCACCGGCTCCGTGCTCTCTTCCCATGCAGTCTCCTTCTCATGGTTACCCAGAGACCTTTGTCTTGCCTTCCTTGCAGCCCATGGGCATCTTCTCCATCCTGGAGGAGGAGTGCATGTTCCCCAAGGCCACGGACACCTCCTTCAAGAACAAGCTGTATGAGCAGCATCTTGGAAAGTCTGCCAACTTCCAGAAGCCCAAGGTGGTCAAAGGCAAGGCCGAGGCCCACTTCTCGCTGGTGCACTACGCGGGCACCGTGGACTACAACATTACTGGATGGCTGGACAAGAACAAGGACCCCCTGAATGAGACCGTGGTGGGGTTGTACCAGAAGTCTTCAGTGAAAACTCTAGCTTACCTCTTCTCTGGGACAGCAGCAGCTGCTGAAGCAGGTAATGCTTCCAAGCCTTACATTTTCTATAGAGATTACAACGTGGGATGTTACATTGAGACTGGTGATCTTATAGCCTGGACTGAAGGGTGGCAGGTCTTCCCTCATTCCTTTAAACACTGAGTATTACACTGCTCTGGGATTATGCATTTGTGCCTCACCTCCCCAGAACAGTAAAAACTAGACTGTCAACCAATGAACAGCCTAGGCTTCTGTGATTCTCTCCTGCTTCTTCCACCATATTGAATATTAGTATCTGGGAATATCAAAGCCAACATAGTCATTGATGCTAGCATCTATTGATGGTCTTTGAAGTCAGTGTGTCCTCAAATCGATCTCTAAATGTGTGATGCATGCTCATCATGTCACTTCTCAATAGAGGAAGATTCACAGAAAAGTAAATGTAAACTTAGTTGAAAAATGAGATTAACCAGAGGCACCAATATATAGGGAAATGATCCACTTGAGCAGGGAAAGCACAGAAATCAGCAAGATGTAGCTCCTGATTTAGAACTATACTTGAGATACCTGAGTAACGCCTTTTCTTCTTTCTTTTTCTCCAGAGGCAAGTGGTGGGGCTGCCAAGAAAGGTGCCAAGAAGAAGGGCTCTTCTTTCCAGACTGTGTCTGCCCTTTTCAGAGTAAGAAAAACCTGTTTTTAAAACTCCCAATCACTTTGGGAATTTGTTTTTAGAAGTAGAAGATCTTCTTTCCAGAAGTCATTAGAAAAAAAGAGTGAAATTGACAACTTTTTTTTGGCCTGAAGTTAGTGAGAAGGGATTCAAAATTATTCAGAAAGTACTATCTCACCTGTTATGCAAGTCAAGTAATGAAAGACACTTCATAGGAACTCTTATGGAACTTAATGATCTACTGTAATCTAATAATCCAGTGAATCATGAAACAGAACAAGGCCACTATGGGAAGTCCAGGGCCTCAGGCAAGCTAGGGGAAGTTGATGGCTATGGTAGGCACCCCTATAATCCAGCACTTAGGGGATGGAAGCAAGGGGTTGCAAACTGCAGGCCAGCCTTGGCTACATGGCAAGAACAAATTTAAAAAAAAAGACCAAACAAAATAACAAGTAAAAATACAATGAAGAACAAGGCACACCTTTAATCCCAGCATCCAGGAAGGAGGCAGAGGTAGGAGGATTTCCCTGAGTTCAAGGTCACCCTGAGACTACATAGTGAATTCCAGGTCAGCCCAAGGTAGAACGAAACCCTACCTTGAAAAACAACAGAAAACACCACCACCACCAAAAACAGCAATGACAAAAACCATAAAAAGATAAGGAAACCTAGAAGTTAATCTACAAAATGCTAATATGGTATTCTTCCTCTTAATCCATTCATTTGTCAAACACAAGTGGTAAAGTTATTCACTATTGGAAAGGGGAAGCTATCTTTATAAGAAAAAGTCCAAATGGGGCACAGGCTTGCATTTCCATATTTAGTAGAGGAGAGAGTGATCACCCAGTATGGGAAAGCAATGGCCTTGCAAATGTCTATGGGTAACCAAGAACTGAGGTAGAAGGAAGGGTGGCGTGGTATAAAGTAAACAAAAATGCATGACAGGCTGCTTAACCTACATGCCTCCTGCCAATTTGAGTTCAGAAAGATCCACTGAGGTAGAAAGCCCATCCCAGGAGATGCACACGAGGGGTTTCTTCTCTTTAGAGAAAACTGGCCATCCAGTGATTCAATCAAGCAAGAGGTATGGGTTTCACTGTGCTGAGAATGTGAGATGACGGGAGTCTTTCTAATCTTCCAGGAAAATTTGAACAAGCTGATGACCAACCTCAGGAGTACCCATCCTCATTTTGTGAGGTGTATCATCCCCAATGAAACCAAGACTCCTGGTAAGAGGTTCTGGAGTGAAAGCATAAAACATGCATCTCACCTCCTCTGTTGGACTCTGCAGTGAAATAAATGTGTTGCAGGTGCCATGGAACACGAGCTGGTGCTGCACCAGCTGCGGTGCAACGGCGTGCTGGAAGGCATCCGCATCTGCAGGAAAGGCTTTCCAAGCAGGATTCTCTATGCAGACTTCAAGCAGAGGTCAGCCTCTACTAATTATAGCATAATGGGATGTTGAGCATGAAGACATTTAATGGAAACAAACCAATTTAGTGAGAAGTATGCCTCTATGTGTTATTTTTAATTTGTCTCACAACCATTTAATCAAAATGTTCAAGGACATGTTTTTTTTTTGTTTTGTTTTGTTTTTCACTTAGCAAAACAAACTTCACTTAGGACAGTCTTAAACATGGAACAAACCTTTATACAAAGATGAGCATGACAATATTTTTAGCTGAAAGGAAAAGAAACCAAAACTCTAATTTTTTTGTGAGTTACGCAAAGGTGAGAGACATGGTGTGGTGCACAGGATGAAATGTAAAAGCTGTGGCCAGGGTAAAAGCTATGGCCAGTGGTCAGAGTGCAGATGGGCCCATCAAAGCCCAGGAAGTCTGCTCATTTTACACCACTGTGCACTAGCTCCAGGGGTATCTATTTAGTACAGGACTGTATCCTTAATGAGGTTTTTAGAAACAAATAACAAAACAAAAGAAAAACCGGGTGAGGGGAAAAGAATGACATTTTCATTTCAAAACACCTGCCCATTCTGTCTACCTGGTATTTGGAGAACTTGGAAGAAGAATGAGGCAGATATAGATTTACATTTCAGGAATATTTACGGAATAATCTTAGCTTTAAAATAAAAGCTACCACAGCTCTCTCAGCAGGAGGGAATTCATGCCTGGTACTGCAAACCTAGTTCAAAGCCCATAGCTGGGAAGATCACAGGTCCTGAGCAAAGCTACTGCTGGTGTTTTAATTAATCACAAAAGTATAAAAATTGTGATTCTCATAACATTTTAGGAGATGGATACACTACAATATAAGTCCTGCACAGAACTGTCACCAGCTTAGCTCACAGAGCTAACTTCAAGCATTCAGAGAACTTCCTTTTTTAAAAACTATTTAATCTGTGTTGTTTAGCTCATTTAATCTTCACTGGAACAAAGCAGAGGGAAATAATATCATGGCCTCATTTTTTTAGATGAATCAATGAGGGTTCAGGGAGGTCAAATTTGCCCAAAGTCATCCAGCTAATAAGTAGATGAGTCGGAAAGTTTTCATGCACAAATAATTACAAACATATCATTTCCTTTCCCCTCACACATTAGCATCCCAGTGTTTACAGAATCTCCAAATATATTGCAGTGACAACTCATTGGGTCTTTTTTCTCTTCCATGATAAACCTACCTGAGGATCAAGGAAGAGACCTGGAGGGAGCTGCAGGTCACTGGTGTCCCCTAAGTCTAGGCCTGGTGGGATTGATAAGGAAGAGCAGTCTAGACCCCAGGTGCCCTGTAGTTCCATCCCAGGGAATTTAGGACAGTTCCTCATACCTGAAGTATCTACTCCCTTATCCTCAATAAAGAAAGCCGTTTTCTTAGACTCAGGATCTTACTTATAAAACAAATTCATCCAACAAGTACAACACGTTCCATTATAAAGGTCGTGTACTTTAATATGGCCAAGGTGATATAACCCTTTCCTCTCAACAGGGTCTGATAAGGTAGAAAGGAAAATTGCAACTGTAGGGGAAGGGCAATGGAATAAAAATTATAGCCAGTAGGTTGTCCATCCATGTAAATAATCTCCTGCTGTGAACAAAGAAAATGTTTAAAAATCTCTAATTTTCAAAAAATGACATTTAATTCTCAGTTCCTGCTTATTTCACCAGTAAAGCAAGTATTAAAAACCTACTTACTTTAACAGATACAAGGTACTAAATGCAAGCGCCATCCCTGAAGGACAGTACATTGACAGCAAGAAGGCTTCCGAGAAGCTTCTTGGTTCCATCGACATCGACCACACCCAGTATAAATTTGGTCACACCAAGGTAAC
>PVHP010026930.1:0-24213 GCA_004024765.1 Zapus hudsonius | reverse complement strand
CTGGGGAGCGGCTGCTCTTCAGTCCATGATGTGAGGCCAGGGAAACTGGGTTCCGATGTCCAGGAAGGGTAGGAGAGCAGGATGCGAGGGCAAGTCACGAACTTGCAGCCGGGGAGGAAGGAAGAGCGTCTCCTTCCCCTCAGCTTCCTTATATGAGTCTCCTCTGGAAGGCCCACCCAGGATTGCTATGGAGTAGCTCAAATTGACACACTTAACCATCACAAGTCTTCTCCAAAATCCCAAAGGGAATTTGTCAATCCTTCCTGCAGGCAAGCTCAGAGACCCGCCCAAGATTATTATGGATTAGCTCAAATTGACAACCTTAACCATCACATCATCTATGACTGTTGTTGAATCAAAACACTGGGCAGAGCATTATGTATCAGAGTCACATGGTTCTACCCATCCCGGAAGCCCCCTCGCCCTCCACACACACACACACACACACACACACACACACACACACACACACACACAGTCATGACTTCCTGTCCTCTCTGCTTATCCTTGACAGGCCCAGCATGGGTGACAAGGCTGGTCATCTGTCACTATGAGATGACCTGTCTTCTTAAAGGCATTCTGTGTAGAGTGTCGGCTTCTGGAAGCTGATTTTGAGATTTATTAATAACAATTATAACAAGAACAGAAGCTAGCTTCCTTCTATTGGAAAAAAGAAAAACATCTTATTAAATATTTTATTTATTCATTTTCAATCAGAGAGATTGAGAGAGAGAGAGAGAGAGAGAGAGAGAGAGAGAGCACCAGGGCCACCACCTTGTGGGTCTAGCTTATGTGGGTCCTGGGGAATTAAACTGGGGGCTTTAGGCACTGGAGGCAAGTGCCTTAACCGCTGAGCCATCTCTCCAGCCCAGAAAAACGTCTTATTGACTATCATTACTGTAAATTGTTGGCCCCTTCATGGTTGAGAGAAACTAGAATGAAAATTCCTCTCCTGTATGTTCTCTACTCACCTAGTCTTAGTGAGTAGGAATCCAGGGGCCCTTTGATGTGTGTCTCCTTCATTGGGCCTGGACACTAGAGGCCATTTAATCCCCGTCTGGTAGTATGTTTTCCCTGACTCACTTTCATCCTGTGTCTGGCCTCACAGCCCAGCCTTAATTCTGGACTGAACAACTGCTCGCACCTGATAAGAGCTTCCCTGGGAAGTGGCTCTTATTGGACCTTAATCAGTGGTTCAAACTTGAGTCATTTTAAATTGGTGCTGACTTGGATTCCTTCAGTTGCTCATTACCTTCTACTTCAGGAGACATATTCTCGAACATACTAAAGCCATTTTTTTTCTAAAAACTGGTCAAGTTTTGGATATAGCATATCTATTGAAACTACTATTAGGGCTGGAGAGATGGCTCAGCAATTAAAGGTGTTTGCTTGCTAAGCCTGGTGACCTGAGTTCCATTCGCCACATCAAGTCAGATGCACAAAGTGGCACATGCTTCTGGAGTTCATTTGCAGTGGCTGGAGGCCCTCACATACCCCTACTCACTCTCTGTCTGCCTATTATTTCTCTCTCAAATATATCAGCAAAATATTTTTAAACTACTATTATTCAAATTAAAAAGTATATGAACAGGGCTGGAGAGATTGCTCAGCGGTTAAGGCACTTGCCTCCAGTGCCTTAGGCCCTGGGTTCAATTCCCCAGGACCCACATAAGCCAGACCCACAAGGTGGTGGCCCTGGCGCGCTTTCTCTCTCTCTCTCTCTCTCTCTCTCTCTCTCTCTCCTTGAAAATGAATAAATAAAATATTTTTAAAGTATATGAACATATATTTAGAAACCCACACTTCTATATTTTGATACGTCTAAATATAAAAACACACTCTAGCGTACATTTCTTTTGAAATCATCCACCGATATTAAATAATATGGATTTCGTCTGAAAGACTATGTTTTCCCCCCTCATATTTGCAGGCGTATAGTTAGCACAGTCTTTCTATTTTATGTTTTATTGCCCCTGATGATTGTGACATTTCCATGCCTACATGAATGATGTGCTTTTATCATGTTCACCCAATACATTTCGTTCTCCCTCCCCCTTCTGCTGATCCCCTTTCTCTCTTTCCAAGTGCTATTCTTTCTTTTTGTGACCCAAGTGTTCAATTAGGATTGTTTGCAGGTGCCTTCCTAAGATGCTTGCTTTGCAGGAGCGCGAATGACTCCCATTGGCTGGTCCCCCCCATCCAGTGTCCAGTACCTGCTTAGAAAGCCTCGCCATTCCCGGAGTGTCTCTAGTACAGCCTTCTATTGACACCTTGTGACACTTTGGCTGGTACTTAGTATAATAATTATACCACGAACCTTCCCCCACTGAATTAGCACGGGAATTTCAATTGGTTCTTAGAGGGTTTGTCAAATGATCAATACAGCTCTCTGAGGCTTGGAAACCTCTCATTGTGTTTAATTGTACTGAATACATGTGTCTGCTGCTCAGTGACTTCATAAAACCACCTATGTCAGAAGTGATGAGCACTACCGCCATACTTATTGAAGTGTTGTTTTGTATCCCCCACACAAAGCCACGCTTTTCATTTGCACCGAATGAAAGAATGCCTTCAATGGCATGCTTCGCTTTTGTAAACGAATCCAAGCAGTGTAAAAGTGAAGCGTTGTCAAAGCCCCTGTTCATCACATGGTAATTTTCTGGGGAGTCATCCCCTCAATGTCCTCTGACTTTTCTCCAGATGTTATTTACTCTAGTAACTCTGTGTGCTCCCAGATGTTCAGTGACTTAGAAATAGGCAAAAGCACCAGCAATGAAACAGAAACAGTTGTGTTAACACCCAACCAGGGGGGTTTCGGAATGTACATCACGCTATGACTAAGGATGACAGATATTTTGACCCCAGATCCCGAATGATAATCAGAGGTATTTAGGTAACATATGATGGTTTGGTCCTCAGGCCGTGCACCCCATGCTGTGTAGGATGGCTTCTCAAGTCAAAGTAAAGGCAAAATGCTAGTGGGCTGGGGCCCATGTGCAGCAGAAAGCTGAGGGGGGGAAACACGCAAAGGCAGTGGGGATGACATTCAAATGGGAGAACTTGTCCACTGTTTGTAGGAGACGGCGTGAAAAAAATTCCGTGTTTCTCGAAATGAGTTAGTTGATGTTTTCTATGAGAACATATTTATTTTTGAAATTTCAGGGAAAGTTATTATCTGTGATGGAGGAGGGATTTGGAGGATTGAGATAACCTCCCATGTTCAAGCAATTCTGAAAAAGCTTGTGACCAAAGTAGGCGTGTCACATTCGTTTGTATTTTTGCTCAATTAAACACCAAAATAATTTTCCTTCTCACAAACACATGCCAATAAAAATTCCAGTAATAAAGATCAAAGTCATGTAGATCAGAAAAGCACGCCAAAGGAGTGTTCAAATAGATGAGCATATGGCAAATTTATAACTTTTTATGTCCATTTTAAAACACCAGTTATCCTGTGGACACTTACGCATAATTATAAATGTTGACCTTCAAAGAATAGCTTATGTGGGCAATTTACATGGTTAGTAGTTAGCATTTTCTTATAATCGATGACTCCTATCATTTCTTATATTTTCAATTACTTGACTACTTAAGCACAGACAATTGATAAACTTGCTTCTGTCACAAGTTACTTTCAAATAAAGCACAATAATAGTTAATGAAGAAATATTGTGTGCTGTGGAAATAGTTTCCAAACATTCTTTTTTGAAGCTTATATTCATTGTGAATGTCTGGGTGCATACATAGGTCTCCTAAAGATAAGGGTACTTATCTCTTTACATAGAAAGAAATAAACCTGGATGGAATTACAACACATTTTGCAATGTAATATTTCTGCAAGGATGCTATCAGCACATTTGATGGCAACTTTGCTAATTTTCAGTATGTACAATACTGTATACCAACAAATCCAGTTCTTTATTTTGATATCTGTAAGATTCACTTACAGATAATGAAACCTGTATATCCTTGTCTATCTCTTAAAAAAAATTGAAAATGAAATGGAAATTTCTGACCTAACTGCTAAAAGTTTCAGCAACCAGATGCTTGTCTTACTTTGTAATTTTCCTTTGAGTTTTATCCATTGAATGGATTGAAAGTCAAACTCAGGAAAATAACCATCCTTGTTAAAATATAATTTGCATAATGACTATGCTGCTTCATTTTTAATAACCAGGAATCCTTTATAATAAAAGAAAATTAGGCATGGTGGTACATGCTTTCAGTCCCAGCATTTGAGAAGCAGAGGTAGGAGAATGGCCATGAGTTCAAGGCCAAGATTGAGACTACATAGTGATTCCAAGTCAGACTGGGCTAGAGAAAGACCCTACCTCAAAAAAAAGAAAGAAAGAGAGAGAGAAAGAAAGGGAGAGAGCAGAGAAAGAAAGATAGAAAAGAAAGAAAGAAAAAGAAAGAAAGAAAGAAAGAAAGAAAGAAAGAAAGAAAGAAAGAAAGAAAGAAAGAAAGAAAGAAAGAAAGAAAAAAGAAAGAAAGAAAGAAAGAATCCTTAGGAGGTATAATCGAAAATGTTAACACAATTATAGCACCAACTTATAATGTATCATGGCTTACTACAAAAACTAGTAGTCAGTCTTGATAAGCTGATTTATTCAAAACAATATTTTATACATAAAGGTTTCCTATATATTTAATTATAAGATCAAAATAAAAATCATAACTTCAATTGCTCTGCAAATAAATAATACTAAAAATATCATAGTAATAATAACTAAAATAGCTTATTAATAAATTATAGATGCCTTACTTGAACATAAAATGTGATTCATGATAAACTGTTCTTTCAGAAAAAGTTTCATTTTCATTAACAATTTCTATTTAAAAGTCATATTTACAGCCTACTAAATATAATTATTTAACTATAAAATGTACAGCAGTTTTCTGTGAGAAAAGTGCTATTTAATTTTTAAGCTGCTATGTTTTTATGGATCCCGAGACATTGATAATTACTCAAATAGATTCTATATTGATTAATAAATACGTTTTTAGTATTAGGAGGTGGGGTCTCATTCAGCCCAGCCTGAGTGTATGAGTATAGCTGGGGTCAGGTCACACTTCTGGTCTTTCGGCTTTCATTGCCCCAGTGTTGGGATTACAAGTAATACATCACCACACCAGGCTCAACTAAATACTTAAACTCTTTCCTATTCAGTGGTTTTCATAATAAATATGTTTTATTATTTTTGTCTAATACAGTCTGTATGTCAGAGCTAACTGATACCACCAGTATGGTACATAGTACAGTTATAGTTAAGTAAATATATTCTGAGATACTTGGTATATATATATATATATATATATATATATATATATATATATATACATATATACATATATATATATTCAACACATGTAAAAATATTAGTCAATATATAGAACACATATGAATATAACTAAATTAAATATGAATATAAATAAATGTCCATTTAGTATTAAACATAAACATGTATCAAAAATTAAGATCATGTGCTGCCGATTCCAACACTCATGTGTGCTTTCAGAATAACATTTATCTTTCTATGAAACTTACACTAATCTCAGGTGGTGTGCCACAGAATGCTGGTAGCAAAGCCCAAAGGGTCTAGTCTATTTTTCATTCTTCTCTTGTTCATGTAAAAAATGACTGTTTATATCTTCAGGCAATAAAATGGAAAACATTTGAAATGATCAGTAGAACTCTCACACATATACATATTGCATGGTGTACTTAGTGAAATATGACACTTTCTAATGCATAACATGTTATCCATAACTATATAAAATGATATTAAATATGACGCATAAGTATGTGTTAGTTATATAGTAAATATACTTTCGTCTATTTATAAAATTAAATGATTAATATGCTAATGTAGTGGAAAATAGTTATTATCAAATATAAAAATTAGAGCATTAACCAGTTTTTGGATTAGATGCTGTATTTTATTTAAATTTATCACATGTAAACTTGTATATAGATAGATAGATAGATAGATAAAATGGAATTTGTAGATAAAATATGGAATATATATTCCATATATAGGAATATATATAACATTTTATATAAATATGGAATATATATAGTCTATATTTTTCAGCTACCTTTGCATTTCTGTGACAGTGTCCATCCATAATCAGCTGATTGGTGGAAAATTGTTTATTTTGGCTTAACTGTCTCAAAGGGAAGTTCCACGATGGCAGGAGAAAGCTTGGCATGAGGAGAGGCTGGATGTCACCTCCTTTCCAAAGCAGTTGGAAAGCAGCAAGAGAGAGAGAGCCGAACTCTCACAAAGCAGACTGGCTAGAACACCCCTAAGTCCACCCTCAGCACCACACCTCCTCCAACAAGGCTCCACCTGCCAAATTCCATCAGCTGGTAACCAAGCATTCAAAACACATGAGTTTATGGGAGACACCTAATTCAAACCACCACACAATATAGTCATAGCAAGTTTATTATTATCTAAAATGTTCTCATACTCTTAGAGTATTCAACTTATTCTAAGTTATATACAGAAAACTACAGTATGAAAAATTTATAATTTATGATAAACTATTGTTGCAGTCAGCTTTCTAGTTGCTGCACAGAAAGAACCCAAACAAAAGTGGCTTGTAGAGGAATGGGTTTATTTGGCTTACAGACTCGAGGGGAGACTCCATCCTGGCAGGGAAAACGATGGCAGGAGCAGAGGGTGGACATCACCTCTGCCACAGCACTGCAAACAGTGGCAGGAAGGTGTGCCAAACTCTGGCAAAGGGGAAGCTGGCTTATAACCCCATAAGCCCGTCCCCAACAACACAGCTTCATCGAGGTTGTAAAACCCAAACTACCATCAGCTGAGGATGGATCACTCAACACATTCATTTGTTTGTGGGGGACACCTTAACCCCAGAAGTATTGATATATATAAAACTATGACAATTACATGTTAAACATTCAGAAGAAAAGAAATCAAGGGAACTCTGATACATTCATTATTTGAAGCCCTGCTTTTTGCTTCTATTTGATCAAATTAAAAGTAATTTATTATTTTATTAGATTTTAACGTCAAGGCTGACATATAGAATCAAAAGTCCCAAGTTCTTATTAAAAGCGAAGATTTTAGATTGGTTACAATAAGGCAAAATATTACCAACCTTTCATAGTTAAAAATACATAGTCACATAGTAAAATACATTACATAGTTAAAATACATAAATGTCAACATGTGTGATAAATGCCCTATCTCACATCCTCCACTGAGGCAGGCATTGTCTCCTTTTAATCCAAAATGTCTTCTGAACTTACTAGAGGCACACACCTGAGCAGATTCGCTGGCACACAGGACAGGCGAGGGCAGACTTTGAACAAAGAATTCAGGTGCTCTTGGAATAACGGCATTGCAAACAGCATTCTTTCGGAATATCTGGCAAAGGGACTGTGGTCAAAGTAATTGAGGACTCTTAAGAGCATGACAAATTTTTAGATTAGAATAAATATAAAATCACTATGATTATATGGTGCGGTGGTTGGATGAGGTATCTTCCACCACAAACTCACGTGCTTTATTTAAATGCTTGGGGATCAGAAAATGCTTCCCCAGTGTGGTTGCGCTTGAGGAGAGAACTGAATGATAAATGACCCAAGAAGGAATATAGTGGAAGAACATTCTAGAGAGGAAAAAAAAAACAAGTGTTAAGAGTCAGCTAGTTTAAAAATAGCTAAGTAGCTGAGTATGAGGCCATAGTGAAGGTGGAGGGCAAGGTGGAGAGCAGAGACCATGTCTGCTACACAAAGTGACCGAAACTGGCGACAGGAAGTCACTCAAAAGATTGAAGGAAGAAATGCCAATGAGAGGCCCATTGGGAAAAGATTCCCAGCCTGATTTAAGGAAAATCACTTGGGGTTGGAGGAAGGCAATGCAGAGAGACACGGTGAGGCCTCTGCTTAGAAAGCTAGTTTCTCTATTGTTCACTCCACTTCAATAATGACAATGCAAAGAAATGTGGAATCTTTGGGCTGGAGAGATGGCTCAGTGATTAAGGCGCTTGCTTGCCTTCAATGCCTAAGGACCTGGGTTCAATTCCCCAGTACCCACATGAAGCCAGATGCACAAAGTGGCCCATGCATCTGGAGTTTGTTTGCAGTGGCTGGAGGTCCTGGCGTGCCCATTCTCTCTCTGTCTTTCTGCCTCTCTTCCAGGTATCTCTCTCTCTGCTTGCAAATAAACAAAATTTTTATTAAAAAAAAGAAAAATCAAGATTCTGATACTTAGGACACCTACATTTCATTGGAAATGTCCTGAGGATTGAGAAAAAAAGCAATAAACAGGTGATTGAGTGTTTTAATAAGGATATCATACTTTGTACCTGAAAACAATATAAATGAGATTTAGAGGCTGTTATCTTTTTCACTTGTGGAATCTTTTTTATTTGTAAGGCTTCTTATTTCTCCCAAGTAGCATTATAGCTCTCCTTTCGTATTCAGAGCATGTCAGAAACATTGCATTTTCATTTTCCCCTTTCATAACCATTCAGTTTCATATCATCGCCTCCCACTCCCCCACGATACACACGGGAACAGGACGAGGCAGCCAAAGACATTCCTGAAGCTAAATCCAGAGGATAGCTTGAATATCCAAGCATTGCAGAGAATTAAGGTCAGCCCTTAGAGCCATTTTTTAAAATTTCATGTCAGTGTATTTGAAAGCCATAAATTGAAATTACGGATACCTAAAAGGATATTTTTAAATTAACGATTTAAAAGAATTTTGAGAAATATCCTGGGTATAGAGGGAACGTAGGAGAGTATAGACAGAAAGTCTTCAGAGGGAAGGATAGAGGAAACACCTAGAGAGACTCTACGGAGTCTGTTATAGATGATCAAATGCGAATCAAAAGCGTTAACATCTAATTCAGGTTGTTCATCCTAAACTAACCAAGACTGAGACATAAAGTATCATTAAGTACCTGGGTCTCAAAAAGTTGAAAATCAGAACTTCCACGTGATCCAACTTCACAGCCGCCATAGAGTAGAGACACCTGCTTTCTGACACCTGCTTACCTCGCACCCCTCTCGGGGACCACACGACAGAATCAGCCTCGCTGCCCATCAGCAAGTGAAGCCCTCACAAGTGTGAGGGTTTCTGATTTTGGTTCTCAGTCCTCAACACAATGAAATGATCATTGGCGGGAACCTAGATGAACATATGAATGAAATAAGGGAGCCCGCCAAACCCAATGTCCCGTTTGATCTCATTTGTGGAAGCAAGTTAGCCAGAAAGAATGAGGAGCACGAAAGTGAAGGGAGAGCTGGGAATGGGGAGCAGAAGGGGAGGGGAGACGTCTGAGGGGTAAGAAGAGGGGCAGGAGAGATGCTCACACACATCCTAGGTCTGCATGGGATGCCACAAGGAAACACCTCCGGGCTTAGGAACGGCATCTCTGTACAGGAAAGGGTCAGGAAACTCACAGCCCACCTAGCAGGTCTTAGAGGTTTACTTGAACTTGAGCTCATAAAGCATAAGAGAAACCTGGTGTGGGGCAACAGTGAACCCAAGCAAGGTTGGTGTGAACAGAAATCCCTGTAGAAATCCAGAGTCCGTCAGTATGACACGGAGCCTAAAGAGAACCGGGACCAAGTTTAACTATAATGGATTAAAATTAAAAAGACAAAGTAAACGCCATCCGATGCACCACCTGGCTTTGAGGTCAGTATTTGTATGGTCCAAAAAATGTAAGCGTGTCATGAGTTTGGGAATGAAGACGACAGAAGTTAGAAAGGAGAAATTTTCTTATTTTGTTTGGTTTTGTCGAGGTAAGGTCTCGCCATAGTCCAGACTGACCTTTAGTCCCAGGATGACTTCGAACTCACAGTGATCCTCCTGTCTCAGCCTCCTAAATGCTGGGATTAAGGGCATGGGGCACCATGCCTGGCTTTATGGTTGATCTTTTGATAAATGTATACAATGCATTTTGATCTGATTCTCCCCAGTTACGCTGTCTTAACCCCTCTACCTCCCACTTAAACCCTTCTTCCCAATCCATTTCCATTCTACTTTCATTTATTTATTTTGACCCACATGAACTATGTTTGTTTGCATGAGCAAGACTGGGTAGTTATTTAATGGAGTTTGGGCAACTGACCAGTAGCTACGTCCCTGGGAACATGAGTTCCCTTCTGGCAGCTGCTAACTGCCATCGGAAATCTAGTTCTCCAGCAATTTATATGTTACAGAAGAGACTAAGGACATAAAATGAGACGCTCTGGTCATAATCAGAGCGAGAAGGAAGATTTGAGAGAGTACAGGTGGTTATACTGAACTGCTATGGCAAGAAGTCACTGAATGATGCAAAAATTAATATGCATAAGAAGGAGAACAGATTGCTTATTGATGTGGACAAAATACTTTCACACATGGAAAAGACTGGTGTGTTTGAAAATAAACTATCACCATTCATTATAAGTATTGCACATCCGTTGCTTTTTGCCGTTCTTCTAGTTTCACAGAAAATTCAAAGAATAAAACTTTAATGTTAAGTAACAATTTTCAATTCCTTTTCAGTCTAATAGAATATGCCTTTAGTCCTGAAACGGAAGATAAATTACATTTGTCTCCATGCTTTTTATTGACAAATGCTTCGGGTCCATCTTTCACCTGGAATACATTGCTACAACCAGTGCACAGTTTGCCTTTTCATTTCTTGACTTTTCCAGCCTAGCTCCAGCTTCTGGCATCCAGTTAACTGTTTTCCATGGACCACCGTGTCCTCCAGTGTGAGCTCACTGCTGTTTTTATTTTGTCATGTCCCATGGAAGCGTATGATGAGTTCATTCATTTTTTTCAAGTCTTGCTAGATGTTGCGGTCAGCTTTCTAGTTGCTGCGCAGAAAGAACCCAAACAAAGCGGCTTGTAGAGGAATGGGTTTATTTGGCTTATGGACTCGAGGGGAGACTCCATCCTGGCAGGGAAAACGATGGCAGGAGCAGAGGCTGGACATCACCTCTGCCGCAGCAGTGCAAACAGAGGCAGGAAGGTGTGCCAAACACTGGCAAGGGGAAGCTGGCTTAGAACCCCATAAGCCTGCCCCCAATAGCACAGCTTCCAAACTGCCATCAGATGAGGATCGATCTATCAGAACACATTCACTTGTCTGTGGGGGACACCTGGATCAAACCACGAGACTAGGAGTGAGGAAAACGGAACGAATGAGCTCTTGACTTCCATGCTCTATTCTAACAAATATTGCTCTCTAGTTTCTAAACTCATGGCCACCATCCAGGACCTCTTTCTTAAACTCTCCACCTTTAGGAAACTTCTGATTGAAGGTTTGTGTTTAGCCCAACATGTTTTCTGCTATTGTTGCTGGGTTTTGTTTTGTGTTTTCTTCTGCTCTCACCAACTTGATGACTTCCAAATTATTTTTGTTTTTGTTTTTGTTTTTTGAGGTAGGGTCTCACTGTAGCCCAGGCTGACCTGGAATTCACTCTGTCTCAGGGTGGCCTTGAACTCATGGTGATCCTCCTACCTCTGCCTCCCGAGTGCTGGGATCAAAGGTGTGCGCCACCACGCCCAGCTCCAACTTCTTAACTCCAGCATTCTCTATGGCCCAACTGCTTTTAAAGGGGCAGGACTACTATTTCCCTCCTTTCTCCTCAGTTGACACCTCGTACCTCAGTGCTCCCTGAGTCATCAATGACGTGTGTATTTCCCTCTCTGAGATGCTGACCTACATATAAGCATGAGCCTGTGTCATCAGCTTCTTAAGCCTAGCTTGCCAAAAAATGAATTTATTTTTTCCTGCTCTCACTCAAATGCATTTCCTTGTGTCCTAAGATGACCCACGGCTTCTCATATAACCGTGATTTCAAATGGGACGTCATGGAGGGCCTGCTAAGAAACAGACTGCTACATTCCAAAAGCAGATGTTGTGTTTCAGGAGACATGGTGGAAACTATAAATCTGTATTTCCCATAAGCCCACTGGGCCACTGAAACCCCTTTCATTCTGTGAGGTAATCTTACTAGGCAGTAATGAATTATTAAAGTAAAATCATAAGTGCTCAAATATCGATGAGTGATAACTATCCACAGAATTGGAGACCATTTTAGGTTAATAAACTGAGATGTATGTGGAAGAAAGAAATTATGTTAATCAGCCAACCGGGGTTTTCTACAAAAGGAGATATCCTAACCTGTAACATTCGCAGATAGATCGCTGAGGATTAATCTTCCAATTCCAGAGATGGAGAAAACCAAAGTGTGAACCTTTGACGCAGGCCTTGGTCTTTCTCTGGATCAGCAAAACCTTATGTCTCTCGAGGAGCAAGGCGAAGGGGGAAGAATTGAGAAGTGAATGTGTCTGTGGAGACTCCCCAGCCTCCCTGTGTGTCCCACGCTCTTGGGTGAGCAGAGTGATGCAGAAAGAAGCCTGAGGGGTCTAAAGAAAGAATGGGCTGTTTATTTGTCAGAACTGGCAGCAGGCCCAGGATATGTACAAGTCTTCTTGGCCCTAGAACCCCAGACTTTCTACTGTTTCTTTTTTTCTTTTTCTTTCTTTCTTTTTTATTTTATTTATTTATTTATTTATTTATTTATTTATTTATTTTTTGCAGTGCTGAGGACCGAACCCAGGGCCTTGTGCTTGCTAGGCAAGCGCTCATCCACTGAGCTAAATCCCCAACCCCTAAGGTATTAGAACTGCAGGTTCTCTTTTTTATATTTGATTTATGAATTTTTCAAGGAAAGAGAGAGAGAGAGAGTGCACACCAGGGCCACCACCTTGTGGGTCCGGCTTATGTGGGTCCTGGGGAATTGAACCAGGGGCCTTAGACACTGGAGGCAAGTGCCTTAACTGCTGAGCCATCTCTCCAGCCCCAAGAGTGAGGTGTTTGTTTGTTTGGTTGGTTGGTTGGTTGGTTTTGGTTTTTTGAGGTAGGGCCTCACTCTAGCCCAGGCTGACCTGGAATTCACTATGTCGTCTCAGGGTGGCCTTGAACTCATGGTGATCCTCCTACCTCTGCCTCCTGAGTGCTGGGATTAAAGTCGTGCGCCACCACGCCTAGCTTGTACTGTTTCTTAATGCTTGGAGAGTCAGCACTTACCATGGTCCAGACTGTGCTATTATGAGGCCTCTGTTTAAGCAATGACTCAGGAGACAGAAAATAGAGAAAAGCACCCAGAGTTCGAGAGCCATTTCACAGCGTGAGCTGTGGGCCCAGTGGTTGACAGTCAAGATACAGCAGAAACTAAGGCTGGACTGTCGCACTGTCTCCACCGAGGCTGCTGCAAGCCAGTGGGGGAAATGCTAACTTTGGAATTCCTTGACTGTGTAGGCTCTCCTTGCTGCAAAGAACATCCAACCAGAGGCAGCTTGTGGAGGAAAGGGATTATTCTGCCTTACAGACTCCAGGGGACACTCTGTGATGGCGGATAAATGATAGTATGAGCAGAGGCTGGACATCACCTTCTGGCCAATGTCAGGTGGACAAAGTCAGGAGGAGAGTGTGCCAAACACTGGCTCTAACCCCCATAAGCCCGTCCCCAACAACACACCTCCAACAAGATTGCAATTCCAAAACTGCCATCAGCTGGGGACAAGCCTTCCGAACCCCTAAATTGATGGGAAACACGGAATCAAACCATCACATTCTGGACCCTCAACATTTTATCACACAGGCCACTTCATTGTTATTTTGCTCAAGTATCAACCATATGCTTTGGCTTCTCATGAAAGAAAGATGCCATTTCTAGTCTCCCTCATCTTTATTTCTCAGTTTTCAGAAGCCATCTTTATTCACAGTACCTGCTAAAGCCAGATGCTCTAAGTTGGAAATGGGCCTGGAATTGGTCTGCAGTGGCAAAAGGCCATGGTGTGCCCGTTCTCATTCTCATTCAGCCTCTCTCTCTCTCTTTCTCTCTCTCTCTCTCTCTCTCTCTCTCTCTCTCGTAAAGAAATAAAACTATTCATTTAAAATAAAGAATGGGAGCCAGGCGTGTTGTGCACGCCTTTAATCCCAGCACTCAGGAGGCAGAGGTGGGAGGATCACCATGAGTTCAAGGCCAGCCTGAGACTACATAGTGAATTCCAGGTCAGCCTGGGCTGGAGTGAGACCCTACTCAAAAAAAACAAGAGAGAGAGAGAGAGAGAGAGAGAGAGAGAGAGAGAATGGTGCCCATATTTTAATGTGCACATGATCCGTATTGGGATATTTTAAAGATGTACATAGATTGAATATGTCTTGGATGAGGCCAGAGATTCTTCTCATTGACTAAGCTTTCACGTTAAGAACTAATGTTCCTATTTGATCAGTAGGACTATGTATTACCTGAGCAGGTGTGTGTGTGTGTGTGTGTGTGTGTGTGTGTGTGTGTGTGTGTGTAAGCGTATATGTCAGTGGAACCAGTCTCTGTGATCAAATCTGATTTTCTGCCATACAAGCCCAAGTTCTTATGAGCAATCAAGTTACTAGTGGCCTTGATAGACACACACATGTTTTTCGGCCGTCACACCGTGTGGATACATATGGTCTCACCGTGGTGCCCCCCTAAACTCAGACCTGAAATTCTGGCTATGGCTGTCACCCAGCTCTCTTCCAATAGCATGGGGCAGCCCTCACCACTACGTGTTTCTTGCCCATCATCAGCTGTTGGGGGAACCAACTTTAAGTTCACCCTGGATCCTGGCGATGTTCTTCTCCACAACTCAGGGCTTCCCAGGAAGCAGCTTCCTGTGGGGAATGGTCTATGCAGTGCATGACAGCAATAAGTACACTGAACTTTGACATTAGCCCCTCCTCTGAAAGGAGGACCCCGTGGTTTTGTTACGAGGTGCTGATCGCCTCCTACAGCGCCATGAGCCTTTCTAACTGGCTGTCTCCTTTCCTTCCAGTATAAACAAGTGGAACAATACATGTCCTTCCACAAGTTACCAGCTGACATGCGCCAGAAGATACACGACTACTACGAGCACAGATACCAAGGGAAGATCTTCGATGAGGAGAATATTCTCAATGAACTCAACGACCCTCTGAGAGAGGTAAGGTTACTGTCCTCGAGCCCCCCCACGCCATTAGCAGTCATTCCGTTCTCATGCCCATTCCATGGTCCCTGTTAGGACACTTCTCAGAAGCATCGTCAGAATGACAAGTCAGTACATCATTTTATAACATTTTTCTCCTTTATATTCCTATTCTAAAAGAATTACATGTCTGGAAACGGTTACTATTATGGACTTAAGAATACTTATTTCATGAAGGTGCTTTCCAACCTCAGTCACCACCTGGCCTTTCATCCATCCTTCTGTAGAAAGGAACCTTCTAGAAAGGAACCTTCTAGAAAGGAACCTTCGAGAAAGGAACCTTCGAGAAAGGAACCTTCGAGAAAGGAACCTTCGAGAAAGGAAGCTTCGAGAAAGGAACCTTCGAGAAAGGAACCTTCGAGGAAGGAACCTTCGAGGAAGGAACCTTCGAGGAAGGAAGCTTCAAGGAAGGAAGCTTCGAGGAAGGAAGCTTCGAGAAAGGAACCTTCTAGAAAGGAACCTTCTAGAAAGGAACCTTTGAGAAAGGAACCTTCGAGAAAGGAACCTTCGAGAAAGGAACCTTCGAGAAAGGAAGCTTCGAGAAAGGAACCTTCGAGAAAGGAACCTTCGAGAAAGGAAGCTTCGAGAAAGGAACCTTCGAGAAAGGAAGCTTCGAGAAAGGAACCTTCGAGAAAGGAACCTTCGAGAAAGGAACCTTCGAGAAAGGAACCTTCGAGAAAGGAACCTTCGAGGAAGGAACCTTCGAGGAAGGAACCTTCGAGGAAGGAACCTTCGAGAAAGGAACCTTCTGCCCACTCGCATCACTGTGTATCGAAGGGCGTGCTGATTCGGCATATTTCCTAATTGCTCTCACTTTCTTCTCTTACCAAAGGTCTTTGAAGCCCTGTGTCACCACTGCATTGTGGGCTGGTGTTCCTTATTTACCACAAGTGATAACGCCTTGAAAACTATAAGTGATCTGTTGGTACTGCTGATCCATCATTTGCCTGCACACAGCTAACAAAACACTCACCTGGATTTCCTGCTTCAGATCAGTTAACACTGAACTATTAACTGATCTATGGAATTTTTTTAAAATATTTTATTTATTCATTTTTCAAGCAGAGAAATAGAGAGAGAGAGAGAGAGAGAGAGAGAGAGAGCGCACCAGGGGCACCACCTTGTGGGTCTGGCTTATGTGGGTCTTGGGGAATCGAACCAGTGGCCTTAGGCACTGGAGGCAAGTGCCTTAACCGCTGAGCCATCTCTCCAGCCCCTGATCTATAGAATTTTAACTCTATGTCACTAAACTTACTTTATTGTAAGCTTCAGTTCTGAGCATTTAGCTCTAAGTTCTTCCACAAAAACTCGTCCTTTCTCAACTTTATATCCAATATGATTTTAAAATACTAAAACTCTTTGCCACTGATATTATTATAGCTTGTTTATATTATTCAGTCCTCGATCAAATCAAAATGCATAAATCATTGTAGTTGCAGCATATGATTCAAACATACTTTGTATTTTATAAAGGAAAGAGTTAATCCTTTTAGTCTTAAAAATGGGCTTTATTTCTTTGTTGGAATGTATACTTAAAACAATACACTCTTCTTAATGGAAAGAAGCCCAGGATACTGGAATTGAGTTGGACTCTTAAGAGCCTGGAGAAGCAGAAGGTGGACCCAGCCTGGAGACAAGGGCCTTTGATGGTTCAGTGTGAGGACCAGGGATCTCACCAAGAGATCAGAAGATGCTTTGAAGCTCAGGCTTTATTCCAAAGAATGAGAAAAGTTAGACTCTAAGCAAAATATAAAATTAACCTTAAGAAAGTTTACCCTCAAAGGTGAACTTATTGACTGTAATCAAAGTAAGTTCAATGTGAGGTAAAATGGAGATTTCAAAAGTGCTTTCTGTGAACTATGATATATATATATATATATATATATATATATATATATATATATATATATATATATATATAAACATGGTGCTTGAAGTTCTAGCCCAAGCAATAAGACAGGAGACTAGCATAAAAGGGATACAAATCAGAAAGGAGGAAGTCAAAATATCCCTCTTTGCAGATGACATGATCTTATATATATCAGACCCAAAGAGCAGTATTAGTAAACTCCTGAAGGTGATCAATGCCTTCAGCAGAGTGGCAGGATACAAAATTAACACACAAAAATCAGTAGCCTTTCTATATACAGAAGACAAGCGTTCGGAAAAAGACATCAGAGAAACTGTCCCATTCTCTATATCCTCAAGTAAAATTAAATACCTGGGAATATCACTAACCAAGACTTATATAAGGAAAATATTGAAACACTGGAGAGGGAAATAGAGGAGGATGTGACGAGATGGAAAGAACTATGATATATTGCATTTTATTCACTAGTCCTTCTCTTGTCATATTTTAGACTGACTTTTAGTGGAAAGAATCCACTTTTCGTTTTTATCTGCAAAACAGGTAAAACTTAAATTTCCTCCCTTCCTGAAACCTTACCTCAGAGATTTAAAGTTCAGGTTCTCAGCACCTGTCCCTCTCACAAACTGAGTTGTTCAGAACCAAGTTAGGTCATGTTACTGGGTTGGAACTTCTGAAGACATCCTTATCCTGAGTCAGGAGACACTGAGTGCTTTGCCCATCTGTCACCGATAGCACACAGTTGACAATTTCTTCCACAAAGGCAGGCAGCCTCGGTCTTGCTCTCTGCTCACCCTCTATCTTCTCTCCTGACATCTTCTTCTCATGACTTCTCTTTGACACGAATTTTCAGTGACCACTTGTCTCAGTAATAGCGTTTGCCATTTGAGAATTTATTTATTGCAGATCTCATAACTACATGTCTTAGCGTATAGATCCTGTGTCTTAAAAACCCTTCTGTCTCTGGTGGCCAGTGTGTAGTGGAAAGTCATGAGATAAGGAAATGATCGTCCTCACCAACTATGAATGAAAATTAGAATGAGAATCCTGGCTTCTTAAGAAAAGGAGAATTGCTGGATGCGGGACCGGTTACTGTCTTTTAGAGATAAGCATGTTTCTCCATAGACTGTCTTGCTCTTCCTGGTTCTTGGCATCAGAATCTTGCAAAAGTCTATATTTACTTTTGTCATGGGTTGAGAATTAGAAGGGAAATCTGAGTAGAATAGGAAAAGTGTGCCATGAAGCACAAAGAAGAAAAATCGGTAATGAAGAGTAATAACAAAAGTCAGGCTGGAAATACAATTTGATTCTAAAAATATCTGCATGTTCTATGAATAAATGTTAAAAAGACCCTGGAAACTATTTCTCCACCTTGCGTTAGAATTGTACAAATTCCTGTGCACACCTTATAGTTGTAGATGACAAGAAGTCTGTAAGTTCTCTTATAAGAACAAATTGTCTTCGCTTTTCATAGTTTAATTTCAGTTAAAAAAATAAAGCATACATCTAGACAAGGTTATGTTTGGCCACTATTGTACTTGTGTTTAAAGTATCTGGCACATAAGTGGCATTAAATGATAACAAAATAATTAACCAGTGAGGAAACTAGGCAATTCAGAAAGATAACGATGGATATATAAGATTTGTGACAAAGTAAAATCATAAGCCAGAAATCATGGCTCAGGAATCCACACAAAACATATAGAATTGCTAATCCTATATTCAATTTTGTATGAAAAGCATAGTATGTTATTACAAGACTTTCCTTTGAAAAGGGTTCCTTTTCATAGAATTCTTTTCTAAGGAATGTATTTTGTGTACTTTTAGAGGCTAATTTCAAATATTAAAAGTGAAACATAAGCACCCTAAGACTCCCAAAAACTTATACAAATAACCTATTTCGGAAAAACAGAGGCATTCAAATGCAATACTAAAGAAAGAAAAAAAATATATCCATAATGAATTCCATCTAATTTTTTCTATCTTATAGGCCAGCCTTTGTTAAAATAAATTTGAACTATGTCAAAGATCCCCTAAGATGCAAATCAGCAATAACAATCTCACTTAGGTGACTTTAAACTCTCTTACAGAAATCTTCTACAGTGTCTGTAAAATTGATTCAGGTAGCTGACATGTCACAAACACTACTTCATCTACATATTTGCTGTTTCCTTTCTGTAGCAGAAATTAGGTGATTTGTCATTGTCCTAAGTTAGAGACAAATCGCCAAAACAACTTTCCAAAGCTAATTGTCCGACGTGCATTGTTGAAGCCTCAGCACACAGCCTGACTCAGGCCAGAGCGTTCATCTCCGCAGTGGCTCATCTAGGTTAGAGACCTTGAAGCCACTCCTCTTCCCTCAAAAGGTGTTTAAAAGCTCTTTCTCATCACTGTAATACATTGCAATCTCCATTACTGTTTTCTCATATTGCCAGACGGGGAGAGTTGATGTCTTCCTCACCACCCTGGGCAGTGGTGATAAGGCGATGGAGGTCTTGGGTGCGGATCCTGTCATGAGGATGGAATGGTGCTGTCATTGCAAAAGAGACCTCAGACACCCCTTGCCCTTCCTGCCATGTGAGCGCACATTCCAGAGATGGTTGCCTGTGAATCAGAAAGAAAGACCACTGGCACTTTAATATTGGACTTCTTCAGAATACTTTAATACCGTAGCTATATTGAATCAATTTCTTGGTTTATAACCTGCCCAGCCTGTGACACTTCTCTTACAGCAGCCCTTATGTAAACAATCGTGCCAGTGTGTCTAGAAGATTCTCAGTGACTCATCCATCAACAGTTGCTGGTTGTCCTATCCAAATCTAAGCAGTATAACATTCAGCAGGTGGACGAGTCCAGAAAAGTAGTTTTCTGTTCATCCTTGGCTCAGCCTTATAACCAGGCTTCAGTGTTCCAGGAACAGCAATTTCAAATTGACCCTAAACGTTCTCCTCATTTGTCAGGGAGCTAATACACATGTGTAGAAAGTAGAGAAAGAGCAACAATTTTTGGAGGAAAATGGGAGAAAATTGGCATCTTAGATCCTAACAATTTTGTTGTGATATATTTATCAAGCCTCATGTCCAGTTTCTCACGGTTTTGTGGCTCTTTGTAACATGACCAGCCTTCTGAGTGAGGTCCCTGTCCCTGCTCCTGCCTCTATGGGCTTCCCTAGTAACTACCAATAAATAGTCTTCGTTCCCCTTGTCAGCTCAGAAATATGCAGCTTCATTGTTTGGGGGTTTCAATCCTTGGGTGTGTTATCAGTGTTCTTCCCGCTCTATGTCCGATGGATGGACACTTGCTGCTGAGGGCCGTTCAGGACCATGGTCACCAGGGCAGTGCTTGCTTTATGAAGCGGCATGAACTAAATGTATGACATTCAGCTATTCACTGATCTGGCCTTCATTTTCCTTATTTAATAATAATATAACTTAGTGAGGTTGTTGCAAAGAGCAAGTAATAAAATATGAAAACAAATAGGAGAGTATCTGTCACATCATTAAGTACATGTGAAAGTTTAACCCTTAAATATTCCCAGTGTTCAGTGTGGAGTAGGTTATCGTCTAGTTCCCATGGCTCTGAGAGTTAGGGAAATCCAGACATCAGATAATAACTATAACTACATCTAAGTGCTAAGAGGTTGATTCAGTGCCTCTGGACAATATACAGGAAGGACACCACACCGAGGTCAACTGTAATGTCATCTTTACCACATATCCCATTTCTTTGGGAATTGATTCAAACAATCTGCTAATGACTCTCCCTTCATTTCCACAGTCTGCTCTCTGGAGGCCATACCTCAAGCATCAAAACTTGACATTGAAATATTAGGATCAGGAGGCTGATATGGGCTATAGTAAGTTCCAGCAGTATATTTAAAAATAAGAACCAATTTAAAAAATCCAGTGAACTATAACCCTTGCTTATGAGAGAGCCTGTTGGACTGCGTCCAGAGAAGAGGTTCTATTTTTAACACGATCAGTCTTATGCCGATTTCACTAGAGCAAAATGGCAAACCTAACCGACAAGAAAGAGGTTAATGCCCTTCTGAGCCTGTCTCCAAAGTTCAGAACGGATCTATTTTTAAACAGTGGAGTGTGAGGAGCTGAAAATAGGTACAGATCATGTGTCCTCGTGGAATGTGGAGCATCAGTATATTTCGTTTTCACAGAGCATGAATCGGATGAGAGCATTAGCCTGTCCTCTGACCTTTCACTTGTGGACTAGACGGTTGTATAAGAAGGCATAATTGTTGTTCGTGTTGACTTAGTGTAACTTTGAGCCATGTTTAAAGACCACACTCTGATTATTTTTGATGCCTTCTAACATGTATTCAGTTCAGATTAACTAAAAACTGGCCAGAATTAAAGATTTGGATTGAGTTCTGCCCAGATCTTGTCAAGTATCAGATTCTTATGTAACAGAAAAAGTAGTCATAGGATCTCTTTCAGTGGTCACAGTCCCCTGCCACCCAAGAAAGAAAGAAACAAACAAATAAACGATAACAATTCCTTGGGTCTTCTTTTATTTTTCTTGGCCCAGAGCTTTTCCAGTTTCCCTGGATCCTAGCAAAGAGGCTGCAAGCACATTTATTGATCTCTTGATGTGTACAAAACATTGATGCAGACATGAGCAGAAGGACAAGCAGAAGGTGTGGTTTTCTGTCTCAGGGAAAGTGCTTACCATAAGCTCAAAGAGACAAAAAAAAGAGCAAAAATCCATTATGAGAAACAAAGGAGCAACCTATAGTTAACTGTGGGGGGAAAGCCGACTCATCAGTAATAAATTGCTAAAGAAAAGGCTCCCGTGTCCACCGAGGCCTGGAGTAGACTAGATAGCCTCTCAGGGAATGGGATGCGAGCTCATGGGGGTTGAACAGATGAAGAGTCAAGAGAACATAGTAAATCAGAGATGCTTTTATTTCTGTATCAGGATCTCATTTTAGCTCCTTTTTCATCCAAGGAAGAGGGAAGCAAAGTGAAGAGAAAAGAGCTTTTATCTCCAGTGAGTTTAAGTCCAAAGTATGGCTAACTATAAACCAAATATTAGGTTGTATTTATTGTTACCATTTTTTCCTTTAGGGAAAATTGTCTTTTTTCCATAGCGATTATAGTAGTAAAATTATTTTATATACTCTTTGGGGGAAAAGTAAATAATAGATCTGAAACTAAAATAATGAATAATCTGAACCAAGACTGAAGGACCCACCCTGATGATTGCTAATGCAGCACCTGTAAGTTTCAAAGGATGCATGTGTCTTGTAGCAAGCTCTCCACTGGGCAGAATATAGATTAAAAAAAGTAGTGTTGCCTTATGGTTGTTAAATTCGAACTGTTAAAAGAATGTATGCTTGATGCAGGCTGCAAGCTTATACCAAATAAATCTGTCTTGTTTAAAATAGTTTCCTGAATAGACCTATGTACATAGACCCACATGCTTAAAAATTACCCAGATAATTAAGGAATAAATGATATGTTGTTTGATTCTGAAGACCTTCTTAGAAGAATACAGAATGAGGTAATGACTGTTACCTAGCAGCTGATGCTAAGGAGGTGAGTGAGGTGTGCTCCTAACTTGAATAAAAGTGGTGAAAATTTAGGCATACGCAGTGGAAATGATTAAACAAGTTTGAGATGCACACTTTTGAATGGTTCAAACTATAAGTATTGGCTCTTTTTTAAAATGAAATGAATACATAAGGAATGATTCCCTTTCCATATATACTAAATGAAGAAAGGAGCTTTACTTGGATTCTGATAACTTATCATTTTTTGATTATGAAGTAGAAACTTTGTATGAACAGGTCCAGTGTTGGTACCACCATTTCCCTCCTCCCTGCCCCCATCCACTGAAGACCCTCCACAGAGGAGCGGCTGGTAGGCACCATGGGGTTGAGGGATATGAGTTGGGCAAACAGCAGTCAGTCTTTGGTGGGGGCAAGTCTTCTGGATATTCCCCCCACCGTGGCTCTTACAATCTTTCTGCCCCCTCTTCTACTATGTTCCATGAGCCATGGTGGATGAGTTTGAAGTCTGCTTTCAAAGCTGCTTCTAGGCTTCTGCTTGGGGACATTTGGAGCATCCTCAGTGTCTGTCCTCCTCAACCCTGGCCCCAGTTTTGACTTGCACCAAATCCATTTGTTTTATTATTATAATTATCCTTCACTGAATATGTGCATATGTAACTTCCTCCCTCAACTAGATTTAGACTTCTGGTTCTCACTTATTTTAGGAGCCATGACTTCCACATTTGACTATGTAAGTAGAGATTTTTGAGTCATATCCCTTAAAGGTTTCAATTAAGATTCTCTTTGGAGCCTGGTATATTGTGTTTTATAAAAGTTCCATAAATAAGTCCATAGAAATAGTCTTCCTTTAAAGAATTACAAGGGGGGAAATGGCGTCTTTCCCAGGTCGCTAGAGCCCCTCCTGGTTCCACTAGAGCTATCTACCCAAGAGCCATGCGGCAGGTGACGGCCATCACTCACAAGATAAGCCTTATTATATTCTGGTTCTGCCTGAGCAGTTTTCATCGGGCCTATGAATGCCACCCTCCCCTGGCGGCCTCTCCACCACGTGCTGTATGTTGGGTGTTGTAGCATCCTTTCAGCAATGACATTTCCTGGGCTCCAAGGGCATCTCAGACACTGCAGGAGGAGGAAGGGTAAATGGGGCATCTGTATCCCAGGATTAGGTTACTTTTATTTATTGTAATTTTTTATACTTAAAATTTTATCTCAAAAGCTTCATGCAGGGGCTCAGCGTGGTGGCACACACCTTTAATCCTAGCACTAGAGAGGCAGAGGCAGGAGGATCCCTGTGAGTTCCAGGCCAGCTGGGACTACAGAGTGAGTTTAGGTCAGCATGGGCTAGAGTGAGACCCTACTTGAAAAAAAAAACCCAACCAACCATCCAAAATTTATGCAGTAATGATTGCAAGTGATTCCTCAGAAGCAAGAAGTTAAAATTAACTTTGGCTAGTCATTTCCAGATATGGAGTTCTTCTTACTGGATGTCATTAAATCTAAATCTTATTATTCCCAGGCTCAAATTAAACCATGCTTGATTAGTCTACCAAAGTTTCACCCTTTTCTCCAAGTCATAAATAAACATTGAAAATTGTGTTATCCATAGGTGAAGACTGGGGAGGTCTCAAAAACAGAGGCCTGAGGAAATGGCTTAGCCATTAAAAGCACTTGCTTGCAAAGCCTGTTGGCCCAGGGTTGATTCCCCAGTACCCGTGGAAAGCCAGACCACAAAGTGGCACATGCATCTGGAGTTGGTTTGCAGC
>PVHP010026929.1:0-24278 GCA_004024765.1 Zapus hudsonius | reverse complement strand
TTGGGGATAACAACTCATTGTTTGCCCACTAAATAATGTAACTCATTATGGACAATAAAAAATTGTGTGTACAATAAAATTTTGATTGTTTTTAAAAGTTGAGTTTGAAGATGGTTAAAAATCTTAGCAGATTATGGGTGTGATACTAAGTTTAGACTTTCTACTTTCTGTATTTTCTGAATTATCTACACTTGGGATGGAGAGATGGCTAAGCAGTTAAAGAAGCTTGCTTGAATTGTCTACACCGATTACATATTACTTTATAATAAAAATCTTTTAACATTTTTAATAGTAGGGTCTAGTCAGATAGGTATGTAAGCATAAGGACCTGAGTTCAATCTCTTAGAATCCATGTAAAAAAGCTGGGGATGTCTCACTGGTGGAGAGGAGACAGAAACCCAGCTGAAAGTGGCTTAAATGAGGAAACAAGACTAGAGATGATGCTCCTCAGGGTTGCTTAAGCATTGGCAGCCAATTGAGCCTCCTTGGCAAGTTCCTGGCCAGTGAGAAATCCTGTTTCAGAAAACGTTAATGGAAAAAAATGTGGATATCACCTGAGGAATATCATTCATAGCATGAGTACAAAAAATGAGAATGTATTCTGGCTTACACATGCACATCATCATACTTATATACCTGCATACACACATACATGCATGAATACACATACAATTTTTTAAAGTAATATGCTGATCATGTATTATTTTATAATAAAAATATTTTAAGAGTACAGGGAAAAGAAAACTGATGTTTAAAAAGAAGGGTCCTAGATTTTTGCTAGGGAAAATTCTAAGGAATGAATGCAAAGTTAATTATTAAACAAGAAGTTGGCTTTATGTAATGGGAAAAGACTGCTATCTTCAGCAGTGCTCACTATTTTGGCAGCAAAATTAGAAGGAGGAATTCTAGTTGTCTAGGATTAGAAGTGTTTGGTCTAGAGCTCTGTGTTTCTGGTCTGCTTGCATGATGTAAAGATATTTTTATAAATGCAGGTTCTAGAGAGGGCTGGATGTGTAGCTCAATATTAAGAGAAGGTTTCTAGAATGCATGGAGCTCTAGGTTCTATCCCCAGCACAAAAAATCAAGTTGTAGACAAATAATAGTGTTAGCTTTAACTTACCCCATGGCCATTGTCCTTGTTCAAGCCCTCTCTGTTCTTATTTAAACATGGCTTTGCTTCCTGCTCCATCCAAACCCACTTGTTCTATCCACAAACCATCTTTGACATTGTCCAGAGTTCTCTTTCTAAAACCAGTTGGATTATGTTACCATTTCATTTTTAGAACCCTATGGCTCTCCATGGCCTTAGACTGCCCATGTTTTTGAGCCACAAATTCTAGAGTATCTTCCTAACCTCGTCCCTTTCTGTTGCTCCATTAACATTTTTCTTCATCTGTACCATCCTATCCTCTTCCCTGAACATGTAAGGCTTAATTGGTATGCCTTCTTTTTTAAGCTGCATCCTCTAATATGGTCTCGGGACAAATATGGATTTAAAGTTAGAAATAACTAATATTCCTGCTTTGTTTTATGACTCAAAAGTGGCTGTGTGATCATGAATATATTGTTTGTACTTGAAAGTTTTTTTTTCTTAATTTCTCTATCTTCATGGTGTTAATACTTCAAAGAGTTTCTAGTATTCACTCATAGCATGAATACAAAAAGTCTTCTAAGACTGGGCAGTGTGGCTCACACCTATAGTCCCAGAATATTCACAGTTGAGATAGATGGATCACTATGAGTTCAAGGACAGCCAAGTAAGACCCTGCCTCAAAATAAAAATAAAAATAAAAAATCATACTATATTATAACCAAATGCTTGGCATACATGCATGGCATTATCTTCTCTTTATCTCTTTCCATATGCTCTTGACTTCAAATAACAGGAACCCAACTGAATTTAGCTTAGGTAATGAGGAAACAAGACTAGCGATGAGGCTCTTCAGGGTTACTTAATTAAGCAGCTCAATAATATCAGAAATACGGTTCCTACAGTTTTCTGCTCTGTACTCTTATCTGTTGTTTTCTCTTGAGCTTTTGTGTGGTCTTCAGAAGGCTGCTATAGTCTGAGGTATCACATGAGGCAACAATGTTCAAATACAGAAATGGGGAATGTCTTAACTGTGCTGCTTTTAAGAGTGAAAAAATCTCTCTAGAAGCTTCCTCTTACTCTCCCAACTTCTGTAAATTTCTCTTATATTTGTCTAATTGATGAAATTTCTAACACGTCTGTGCCTAAACCAGTCATCACTGAGAGTCAAGTCATGGCTCCCCCTCTTAGTGCTGGCCCCACTTCTCCTGGAGAAGCAGATGCTCAGAAAAGGACAGAGGAGAGGAGCTCTGTTAAGGGGAAGAAAAGAAGGAGCTGGCAGGGTCAATTTCTTCAGGAATGATTCTGGTTATAGCAAAATGAAAGGTGGTAAGAGTAGTAGATCAGCACAAAGGGGAGTCTGCCTGTGGTGGCTCAAGATTTTATTTGAGCATTGTACAAATTAGAGTGCACGTGGAGTGGGGAAAAGTCTGGAGGCTTTGGCATTGCTAATTTTACATCTTAATTTTAAAGTTTGTCTTTATGTCTAACTAGGTATGTAGTGCAACTGAGGAAGACCCTGATGACAAAAATGCACCATTTCGGCAACGGCCGTTTTGCAAATATAAAGGTCATACTGCTGATCTCCTTGATCTTTCATGGTCTAAAGTAAGAAATTTGAATTGTATGTTAGTTCTGTATAAATTTAAGTTTAGGATTAAATCAAATGTTTTATCTATAAGATTATCACATTAGTAAGTATTTGGATGTTTACATTTCCTTTGTAGAAGTTAGCTACAAGTTAGTCTGGATTTTTTTAAAAAAAGCAAGAGGGATATTGGCTTTGGCTGATAAATAAATGTTCATGTTTATTAATAACTTATATAAAGATCGACCTATATATTTGTTATGCTTTGCTATTTGTAAGTAGTAATTTTGCAAAGAAACTTTCCTCAGCAAAATGAGTATGTATTCAACTACAAAGGTCAAGTCTGATCTGCTTAATCAGCCTACTTTAGTGCTAAACTGCTAATTAATGAAATTATTGTCAATTCATTTTGTGATATTTTTCCTTTAGAGAAAAATTAGCTCAGAAGGTGCTGTTTTGCTACTGAATGCCTTAACAGGTTTAAAAAAAATCCTAGGATGTTTTAAATTTTATAAAGGGTGTTTAAAGCTTGAAACATTTTTGCCGGATTTCTTAAACTTTTTGATAATAAAAATTAAGAATATGTGAGAGAATTGAGAAAAATGAACTCCAACAACTAAACAACATTTGTGCATAGCAGTGATACCCATGTATCTATTTACTATATTCAGGGGAACCTCATGTAATAAAAGATACCAGTGGTATATTTTGGCATGTTTATCCAGGCTTTCCCTGGGCTTCTTTGTGTGTATATGTGTGTGTGTGATATTGTTGTTGAGTTTGTCAAGATAGTGTCTTATTCTGTAACCCAGGTTGCTCTGGAACTCCCTGTTAATTCAAGCTAGCCTCCAACTTGCAGTACTTCTCCTGCCTCTATCTACAAACTACTGTGATTCTAGTTGTTCACCAATTGCTCAGCTGAGCTCCATGTTTCAGACACTCCCTTTATGAATTGCTGCTCCTGAATGTCCTCATATCTGTTTTGTTCATCTGTCATAATGGCTCTCTGGTAGTCTGGTTTTGAACCTGGGTCATAATTTTGCCTTCCTTCCCCTGTGCCACTGAGTTATCCAAAGATATAAAAGTCTGAGTTCATTAATCTGATAATTGTTTTCACCTGGAATCAGAAGTACAAAGCAAATAATTAGAAACCTAGCATCCTAGCACTAACTGAACTTTCTTAAAACAAACTATGTTTTCTGAGATGTAACACTCACCAGAAGAAATTAAATATCCATTGATCACAGTGTTGGTTAAAATTCTCCAGAGAAACAAAGCCTCTTCATACATAAAGAGGGTTATGTTTCAAAAAATGTATATTCTCATTGGTACATGACAATTATATGTATTAATGGAGTACAGTATGGTAGTATAGTGCATGTATATAATGTATAATGATGAAATCAGGTAAGTAGCATCTATCTCCTTTTGATACCACTTTTTATAGGGCACCTTTAGATTCCCCTTTTTAGCTCTTTATGTAATGTATAAGAAATTATTGTAGATTATAGATACCCCTCTGTGCTGTAGAACACTAGAAATCATTCCTCCTACTGAACTATATTTTAGTATCCATTATCCCCTGAATCCCTTAACCTTATTAACCTCTAGTGGCCACTTTTGTGCTCTAAAGAGGTTTATTTTTAAAATTGGCTTAGATAATTGTAGGGGAAGCAACCTTGACAAGCCTGCTAACTGAAAGCAAGAGATGCTGCTGCTGATTTCCCTGTCAAATCAGTGTGTCTTGCTCTTAGTTCATCATGTGAGGCCTATTCACATCAAAGATGATGTCCATTACTTAAAATCCACTGATTTTCTCCAGAATACCTTCCTTCACAGCAACAATTACTATTTGATTAACAGCCTTGCCAAATCAGTAAATAATATTACTTGTCATTCCTGTCAAAATTAATAGCTTTTCTTTTAGTTTATTCTTCTTTCTGTAGCATTTGATCATTTGATGCGCTGAATCTTTCTTGAGGTCCTCTTTTTGGTTTGTACTCTCATCATTGCCTTCCTATCTCACTGACCTTTTTTCCTTTATGACAGAAATATTGAAAAGAATTTTATTTAGGCCAGGAGTGGAGACACATACCTGCAATTAGGAGTTTGAGGCAAGCCTAGTCTATGAAGTAAGACTACTAAAAAAAAATGCAAAAGGGCATTACTCAAACAGGGGCCATAAATCAGTTGGTGAAGTACTTGCCTTATAAGCATGAGGGCCTGAGTTCAATCCCCAGCACCTAGGAAGAATGCTGGGCATACCTATAATCCTGGTGTGCTGGCAAAGCCAAGAGAGAAAGATTCCTGGGGCTCACTGGCCAGCTATTCTAGTCTAATTAGTGAGCTTCAGAGCAATGAAATACCTTGTCTCAAAGAAGGTAAACAGCATTCCTTTCTCACTCAAGGTTGTCCTCTGGCTTCCATCCACGTGCATGCATACACAGGAATGCACCTGTACACACACAAACATACATGCATGAGCACCCACACACATTTGCATTAAAATGAACATTTAAAAATTAAGAATACATTACTAAGGACCTATGTACCTGTTGGATATCATGTACGTCTCATTCACTCAAAATATATCCATTGTGGGCTGGAGAGATGTTTCATTGGTTAAGGGTACTTGCTTGCTAAGCTGCTAGCCTGGGTTCAATTCCTTAGCCACCCAATTAAACCTGGATGGATATTTATGGGTAGCAGCAAGAGACTTTAGCATATACACACATACACACACTCTTAAATAAATAAAACATTTAAAAATCATAACTGTTGTTCACTTTACCACCTAGTTAAGAATAGAAAGTCTAGAATCAGACTCTTGGGATCTATATCTATATTTGCCCCTATAGTTAAGGGACTTTCAGCCCAATTCCTTAGCCTTACCATGCCACATCTATAAAAGAAGCATAATAAAAGTAACTTCCTCATAGAGTTGCAGGGGTAGACAGAGCTAGAAAGTACAAAGGACTTGCTTTAAACACAGAATCCATGATAAACCTCTTAAAATATTTATGGCCGTCTTCAATAGTAATTTTATGGCTATGAAATCTAATCATTTAAAACCTAGGATTCTCTTTTGTGTAATAATGATAAAATGGGCTTTGTGCCTTTTATTTTCTTTTTAAATTGTAATTGTTTTCTGTATTTTTAATAGTCCCCATTTTGTACTCATTGGAAGTTAAAAACACAAACTATCAGAAGCACTGGTGAGTTATTTGAATGGGACTTTGCGTCATATAGGAATGGTCCCTGAGGACTTATCACAATTCCCCCCTTCCAGCAAGAGCAAAAGAAAAAATTTCTGTTGTTCTAGCCCTACACATAGAGGTCCTTTGTCTACTCCACCTAACATTCATCCTTTAATACATTTCTTAAATCCCTTGTTCTTAATAAGGTCTCCCCTGACAACTAAAGTGACTACTGACCTGCTTCACTGAAATGCTCTTTCCATTATCTGATGCTCTTCTTACAAGCTTTCAGTTTTGAACTTAACAGTGAGTTACCTATATTCATTTCTAGGTCTTATTTACAAGTGTCTAAGGTACTTGATAGTAGGGATCAAGTCTTATTTCACTGTTGGTTCTCTTAACGTCTATCACAGCCTGTGTTTATTGTGAGTTTTCTATTGCTGAAGACTTAACTTTGTGCAAGCTAACAAAAACTACCTTGTTGAAGAAATACAGAGCCTACAGAGAACTCAAAACTAAAAACAAACTGCTAACACACTGGCCAAGGCTCAGGGATTGTTGGCAGAAGAGGGGGCAGGAAGATTGTAAGAGCCACAGAGTCAGTAGAAATACACACCCCACCAAACTGACAGAGGTCCTAATTATAACACAGTGAATACCTTGGAACCCTATTGAAAGGACCCTCAGGGAAATGAGGACCAGGTGTGAGGGGATACAAGGTTATAACCTATGTGAAAAAATAATATGATTAATATAATTATATATGTGTATATAATAAAGGCAGATATGTAATAAAAGAGAAAAAAGAATTACCTTGTTGAATCTTAGAGTAACAGCTCTATGGTGTAGAGGACCCTTCCTGTGTGAATGAGGCAAATGGACTCTGAGACCAATCTAAGGATCATAAGACTAATTATGGGTAGAACTTCGGTTTGGATATGATTTCTGCCACTCCAGAAATCATTGCTTACTTAGTTCAAGAAATTATTTTCATTTATTCAGTAAGAATTTATTGAACAAAAACCTCCTGACATAGTAAAACATAACTCACCATGCCTTCACTTAATATTTTAAATGTCTTTATGTCTCTTTCACATGCATAAAGCAATAACTGAATAAAGCCAAGTTTTATTTTGTTGAGGTTGTTTCTTTGGTTTTAGTGCTGGGAATTGACTCTAGGGCCTGATAAGCATACACACTGCCACAGAGCTACCCCCCCCAGCCCTCATTAAAACCATTTTAAGGAATAATATCTCATAGGTTTAATGCTATTAATCACTAGAAAATTATAATGCAAACTGCATGTGCTCTTTAAGACTTGTCTGCAACTGAGTCTATCTTGAAAGTAAAAGTAATCATTAGTTGTGTCCCAAACACTATTGTCGATTTTCCAAATTTTTTCTTTTTGTTTTCTGATACTACGAATGAAACCCCACACCTGGCAAGTGCTTTTCCCTTGAGCCATTACCCCCTAGTCCCTAAATATATGTGTGTGTGTGTGTGTGTGTGTGTGTGTGTGTGTGTGTGTGTTTTGAAGGGACTTGCTTTGTAGGCCAATGGCCTTGAACTCACTATCTTCCTGCCTTTCCTTGGTATCCCAAAATGCTGGAATTAAAAGCATAAGCCATCATGTTTAGCTCCCAAATTTTGTATTTTAATCATAAAGTATACTGTTGATTTTAAATTAATATAGTACATAAAATGTCCCTTTTTTAAAAGTTCAAAATATCATCTATCTCAGTACAATTACATATCCAAATCAATACTTGCAGTATGTTTGTTTGAGACAAGGTCTCATAGCCCAGGCTGGCCATAAACATATTATGTAGCCGAGGATGACACTGAACCCTTGATCCTCCTGCCTTTACCTCCCAGGTGCTATGATTACACACTCAGAATTCAGTTCTTCTTTTTACAGACAAAGCTTAAGGATTCTTAATTAATTTTAGCAGATGACAAAGCATTTTGGCGATTTTCTGAACTCTACAACATGGAGACAGCCTGGAACTAGGGCCAGACCACCTGAGCTTGAGTCCTAGCTATTCCACTACAGGTTACATAATCCTCGGCAAGGTATTTCACCTCTCCTTGCCTCCCTGTTCTCATTTGTCTATGGGAATAATAATGTACCTACCTCACAGAGTTGCTGAACCACACTTAAGAATAATGCTTAGCAAATTGTATATACTCCATAAATGTTATTTCCTTGAGTTATCACTTCTAGCCATTTCAAAAACTACTAAAGCCCTATTTGAGTTTCTTCATTCAGCATAATGCATAGTTCTCTTTTTTAAATATATTATGTTTAGAAGTTACTGAATTTCTGCTACCTAGAAGCTTGTGGCAGATCGATGGTTGGTTCCATGGCAATGGAGCCAGTGTAATGCCTGAGTCAGTTATACTTTGAATGGTCAGTAATCGATTTTGAGAGGTTGAACAATTTCTTCTAAAGTAGCATAGTAACTTTTCATTTCCATGCTGCATTATAAAGTAGTATTTTTAAAGATATTTTAAGTGACATTTAAGTGACAAGTAGGGTCCATAGAATTCACCCATGTTGTCAGTGTATTAAATAACTGAACTGAAATGACAATGAAATAAATGCCATATATTCATAGCTAAGTTTCAATATGTGCAGGTTATTAAAACTAAGGTACTCCTTAGTCCTTAGCTAGTGCCTGACTTTTACTATCATACTTGGTAAGAGTCATGCTAATTTACAGGTAATACGAAAAGATCTTAAAGTCAATGAAATATGCTAAATAATATTTTGATAAAAATTTAATTTTCCAAATGAATTTAAATAATCTTTGTTCTTCCTGATGTTGCATATGACAGTAAAATGGTATATAAAACTGAATAATAAAACTAAAGGTCCAATTTTATTGTATAAGTAGTGTTTTTTTATAGTAATAACATTTCCAATATCATTTTTCCCATAGAACTACTTTCTGCTTTCTTCTTCTATGGATAAAACAGTCAGGTTATGGCACATTTCTAGAAGAGAATGCCTTTGCTGTTTTCAACATATAGATTTTGTCACTGCAATTGCTTTCCATCCAAGAGTAAGTAACATGTACTTTTTGTCATGCTAAGAGGAAAATGAGGAAACTTGATATTTCTGGGAGGCAGTTGGAACACAGGAAACAAATGATTTATAACTACATAATTAAGAACAACTTAAATTAGTGTTCCATTTTGCTTTAAAAAATGAAAAAGGCAATAAATATTCCGAAAATCTGCATTACAAGTGGGGAAATTATAGTCTAAATATAATAGTAAAATGTAATCTCAGATCCTTAATAATAAGTGTGTGGTAAAATATAACTGTCCTGTTAAAGATGAGAAATAGAAAAGATACAGGAAAAAGAAGCAGCTGGTAATGGTGGCACATTCCTGTAATGCCAACAACACAAGAGGTTGTAGTAGGAGGATCATGAGTAAAATACCAGAGTGGGCTACATAGAAAGACATTGTTTCAGAAATTAAAAAGGAAGAAACAGCAGGTATAAAATGATTAAGGGGAATATATAGACAGTAAATGTAGAAGGGTTGAAGAAGGAAGAGACAAAGTAGAAAAGAATGAAATAGTCAAAGACCAGGGTTAGGGATATGATCCAGTGTCTAAAGGCACTTCCTTAAAATAGGCAAAGACCAAATTTCATTATAAAATAATCCTGAATTTATATTGAATGTTTGAAAACATTATTAATTTTATTTTTTGTTCTTTGTTTCTTCTTTTTGAGATAAAGTTGCACTGTGTTTCTCCAGCACAAATCAAACTCCTGGCTTCAAATTATCTTCCTGTCTCTTAGTCTTACTACATATGTGTACCATTGAGCCTGGGATTACATTGTTATTACTTCATTTTCAAGCAAAAATCCTTTCATATCCTATCTTTAGAAAGCAAATATTTCACAAGTGTGTGGTATATGTCTATAATCCCACAATTTGGGAGGCTGAGGCAAGATAATCCTGAATTTAAGGCCACCTGGGATACATTATAAATTCCAGGGAACCCCGAGCTGTATAATGAGACCCTATCTCAAAAATTTTTTTTTTCCATATTATTTCAAACAAAGGATAAAAACCTACTCTTAGGGAATTGCAAGCCTGTTATATGCCTATATGGGATTGAGCCCCCAAATGCTTAAAACTAAGTTACGTTTAGTTTTCTATGGTTATAAACACAAGGGAAATCACATGTTGGTGCCAACTCTACTAGCTAGATTAAAAGAAGTGGAGAACTTGAGCTGACCCTATGTTAACTTTTCCTGCCCTCATTTGATGGATGGCTACATTTCCAGTCAGTACCTAATTTCTATGAAGATATACTAAAGTGGCTAGAATTCCATTTCTCTAATACGAATACTGACATTTCTAATTATTATCATTTTTAGTATATAAAGTAATGCTTGCTTAAAGAACAGTACTTTGGGTCTAGATGTGAGTATAGCTTAGTGTCAGAGGTTTTGCCTTCATACATGAGGGCCTGGGTTAAATCCAAAACAAAAAAAAAGACAATACCAAATATTTCAAAATTAGATTACATTTTGAAACACTATTTCTAATAGCTTAATGTTGTGATTTGCTGAGTTTCCATGATATGGTAAAAATTAAAGCTTTCTTTTTGTTACTTTTTTAGGATGACAGGTACTTTCTGAGTGGGTCATTGGATGGAAAACTCCGCCTTTGGAACATACCTGACAAAAAAGTGGCTTTGTGGAATGAAGTAGATGGTCAGACAAAATTGATCACAGCTGCAAATTTTTGTCAGAATGGCAAATATGCTGTAATTGGGACATATGATGGTAGATGTATTTTCTATGATACAGAGGTAAATGATTGAAATGTGTTAACTACAGAATTGAATATGAATAAAAGTTTTTTGTGGTTTTAGACAATTGTTTCTCCTCCCTGGCATTTTACTGCTTCATCTATAAATGAGAGCTAGTAATGCCAGCTTTGTGTAAGAATTAGATTAGATGGTCTTTGAGTTTTCTTCTAACTTTAATATTTTTATTTCATTTTAGCATCTAAAATACCATACACAAATACATGTCCGATCTACTAGAGGGCGCAACAAAGTTGGAAGAAAAATTACTGGCATTGAACCTTTACCTGGAGAAAATAAGGTACTATAGTATTCAAAACCATTTCTCTTGAAAGTTAGTTTTAAAACCTGGGCAAAGTATGTGTTTTCTTTGTTATAGAATACAACTTTTTTCTAATTTTGTTATTGTTTTATATGCATTTGATATTCTTTGGAGTGATAGCTTAATTTACATTAAAAGATGATTGATATTTTAAATTTTTTACTTTATTTTTAGATACTGGTAACTTCAAATGACTCTAGAATCAGACTGTATGATCTGAGAGACTTATCACTGTCCATGAAGTATAAGGGTTATGTCAATAGCAGCAGCCAGATCAAAGCAAGTTTCAGGTAAATTGGTATTGAGAAATCTCCTAAAGTGCTCAGAACATTTATCCTCTCCCACCCCTTCTGCCATTTTTCATTTATCTATGCCTTAGTTATGCCTAAGGGTTTTAGTATCTTTATATTTATATACCTGGTATCTCATTCTATTATCATACAATACTTAACTTTGTCTACCTGAATGGTGAGTAAGAATTTTAGAATTATCATTATTCTCTAGATAAACCAAAGCCCAGAACATCAAGTGATTGACTTAAAGTCACAGCTGCAGAGCCAGACTTAGAAACTTTCAGTTCCAGAATTTTTACTTTTGAACTTTTATGTAAGCTTTTAAGAGAAGCCTTCTCCCACCTCACAATATTATATTCATTGTTGTTAGTTGCAGGAGGTAAGAAAGCATTTCAATCTAAAATGAAGTGCCCTGTCTTTATACCTTACTTATTATTATTATTTGAACTCTTAATTTGAGATCTGTAGGCTCACCTGAAATAAAATTACCTGCTCAGTTTTTTTCTTTCTAATCCTCTTTCTGCTCTTTTCTAATATCAGTTCTTTTTGAAGCACATAGTAATTGCCCAGTAATTGAGTTGGTTAAGGATTCTATCTGATCCCTTAAGTAATTATTTCTCCCAGTATGAGCTAACTGACATCACAGTTACTAAAGCTTTGATGAAAATAAAAATGTCATTGGGCTCTCTATGTGGCTAAGTGGTAGCGCCCTTGCTTATTATACATGAGGTCATGAGTTGGGTCCCCAGCACTCACAAATAATACTTAAAATATGAACAATAGTTACCACTCCCCTACCCACAGAGATTAACATTGTTGTCCCAAGAGATACAGTCACTCTGACAATGCTAAAACAAGTTAGTAGCAATGAACTAGCAAAACAACGGTCTGGCTCCACATTAAACCTTCTCATTCAGAATCTTCAGAATGAGAAGATGGACCTAGTTTTCTCCAAGCTCTCTTGGGTTGTTTCGGCTATTTTAAATTGAGGAGGAAACCTTAAATTTTTTGTTTATATTTTTGACCTGTTTTCCTTAAATGTAGCCATGACTTTACTTACCTCGTTAGTGGTTCAGAAGATAAATATGTTTATATATGGAGTACTTACCATGACCTAAGCAAGTTTACTTCAGTCAGGAGAGATCGTAATGACTTCTGGGAAGGAATTAAAGGTAAGTAAATGCCAGCTTATGTATATATGTCTTATAAGTGAATAAAGTAGAGTTGTGTCATGAGGGTAGTATTCCAGAAACATACACAGACACATTTGTGTCTTTCCACAATGTGGAATAACAGGAATTCACAAGCTGTGTCAGTTTTGTTAGCTGTAATTTGACAAGTAGTCTGGATTTTCCTTGATAGCTTACTATTGACAAACACAGATTCTTTTATTCCTATCTTAATTCTGATATTGGCTCTTAAATCGTACACATCACAGTAATAATATTTGTGGGTGCATGTGCTTGCACTCTAGTACAGTAGGCCTACAAAAGGGTTAAGGAGACCTTACTTGAGGCAGTGACCAAGACAGAAGTTATAAAAGGCAAAGAAAAAAGTCACCACAGGTGATTAATAAGATATTCACAAGGCTAGAGAGATTACTGAGTGGTTAAGGTGCTTGCCTGCAAAGCCTAGTGACCTGGGTTCCATTGCCCAATACACATTTAAAGCCAATGCACAAAGGGACACATGCATCTGGAGTTACTTTAACAGCAGCTGAAGGCTTTGGCACACCCATTCTCTCTCTTTATGTCTCTCTCCTTCTCTCCCTCCCTTCCTCCCTCTCTCTCCATCTCTCTGTCTCTCCTTGCAAATAAATAAAATAGGTAAAATTAGAAAAAGGAAACACTTGGTCATGCACAGCAATTCTTTATAAAATATAGCCACAGACATTCAAATGATGCATCCCTCTTTCACCATGTGGAAGAGAAATAGATCTGTGAGAATGAGTAGGCAAGAGAAAGAACATCCTTTAAAAAATAAGATATTAGCAGACCCAGTTTGAGAGCTACTGAGGTACCCTAAACCAGCCTGTAGGGTTACAGGGGTCCAAGCAAGGTGCAGGATCTGGTCTGGACTAATGAAACAGATGGACAGATAACAGGCAATTTGAATGGTCCAGTTCAAGCAGTTGGGATTGAACTGAACTGAAACCCTGGGGACAGTTGGGAGTTCTGCCTATCTGTTCCTGGGGCCATGGACAACACAGTGTTAGGTTTCTTTTTCTATAGGATCAAGGTGAGGGTGTTGCACCCTTTATCAAGTCTGGTATGTTCAGTGAGTTCTAGGGCCTGTTTTTAGGATTTTTACATAGGGTCTCACTCTAGCCCAAGCTGACCTAGAATTCACTTTACAGTCTCAGTCTGGTCTCAAACTCTCAGCAATCCTCCTACCTCTTCCTCCCAAGTGCTGGGATTAAAGGCCACCATCCCCAGCTAAGTGGTATCTTTTTTTACTTGTAGGAATAAGTAATTTATTAATCTGTGCCTCATGGGTGCTGCTGGACAGGTGTCTACACTTGCACTCAAAATGGAGCCAAATGCTGCCTGTAAAATAACCTAGGACAAGGCATAGCCTGAAAGCCACGGTTTCACACAATATGGAATAACTTAGAGCAGAACACGCCCTGTTCTCCACTGGTATATTTGAATAAATTTATAAAGACTTTATTTCAGAAAAAGTTTGGCAACTATACAATCGTTTGTGTGTCATATTTGACTTGTTTTATTTACCAAGAAAAAATTTATCCTAATCGAAAATTGGAAAAATCATGGAATCTTAGAACCTGTGTATGTCATTTTTTTAGAAAATATTTCTGGAGTTTAAATTAGTCTTAGTTACTTTGGTTAGTTTATAAGGATATTTGACATACAGCATATTTATATATTAGCTTTAAAAGACATTTTGCATATTATCTTTTTTTGTAGTAGTACTTAGTATCAAATTTGTTAATTATCCTGAAAAAATTTTTCTCTAGCTCATAATGCAGTTGTTACATCAGCCATATTTGCTCCAAACCCAAGCTTGATGGTATCTTTGGATGTGCAATCTGAAAAACCTGAAGGGAGTGATAAAACTGACGATTCTGAACTTTTAGATACCACAAGTACTGGTAAGTGCCTCTGCTTTACTTGTCATACATTTCATATAGCTCCTGGACTTGATGACCTAGTATTGCATATGGTAAGATTTTCAAAGGTGTAAAGAATATTTTTTGTGTACATCCTTTTGGAAACTTTTTATTGAAAACTTCCATAAGTATAGATCTTGTGTACATCATAATATTTGTCAAATAACCACTTCTGATAGTTTCAGTGGCATAATTCTTGCATGTTTCATTTATTTTAAATTCACCTAAGAATTAGTGGAAAATTAGAAGCTCATAATTTTTATAGACAATATTTTCAACATTTTTTTAAAGAAATGAAAACAAAATCCACAAATACAAAGTTTATAATCTGTTTCTTCCAGTAGATTATAGTCTGCTGGGACAATGATTTTTAAATGTCTCATTTAATATTGTATTGCTAGTGCCTAGCACAATGCATATAGTAGATGCTTAATAAACATTTAGTGGCTAAATGAAAGAAATTCATATGAAAGCAAGGTTCTGTTTAACTTTCTACAGATTCACAGCTTCTTGAGATAGGCAGCTGTTTATATGTGTAATTTCTTGCCACATGTAGCACATGCTTTGAGAATGAGTAATCTCCATTATATACAAGGTTCAGATCGGGAAATGAAAAGAAACTGTCAACAAGTAGTGGAGAGTACCAACCAATTATGTACAGGAGGATTCTGAGAACATGAAGATTTGGGCCAAAAGTTTGTGAAAATAAGTTTGTTTTATGAAAATCAGTTCTAGAATAATTTATTAAATGCTTTTTTCTTACTATGCAGACTATAAACCACACCTTTTAGAGAGCTGTAAAATCACAGCAATCAGCAATAGATAGGATGTACAGAGGTGTTCAGAGGATGGGCACTTCTAAAAGTATCTTAATGCTGAAAAGTTCACAAGCATTTTAGTCTCAACTAATTTCCCTTATAGTATTATTTATACAGTCCTTTCCACTCCACATGCTATTCTATTTGAAGACAAATTTTTATAACAAAACTGAATTTCAGCCTAACAACTCTTTCAGAACTTTAAAATAAGCCAAATCAAAATTATGAAATGTTTCCCACATACCTGCATATTTCATTATGTTTTCTCTCCTTCTCAAATTTAATTCCTTTTTTCTGTTTTTAGAAATAGTGTCTCACTCTAGCCCAGGCTGACCTGGAATTCACTAAGTAGTCTCATGGTGGCCTCAAACTCATAGCAATACTCCTACCTCTACCTCCCAAGTGCTGGGATTAAAGACATGTCCCCAGCTTCATTTCCTTTTTTCTAACTTGTTGCTTCTTTTTTTTTCTTTCCCTTTTTTCACCCAGTTATATGTTTTTACACTCTTTACACTTCCTTCTTGCTCATTGTACAGAAAATCCTAGCTTTTCAAACAATTTGAAGTTAAAAAGTAAAGTACAGTTTTTAAAAAAAGCCTTCTCAAAATTTTACCACATTAACAAGGTTCCATGAACTCACAGGGTCCTCTTTATTTTCAGACTTGTATCTGATGATTTGTACCTATCTATAATTTATGAAACCCAGAGTATGGGGCTATAAAACATCCACTTGCCCTCTTTATTCCTGACATTTATCTGTTTTGGACCTCAGTTTTCCTATATTACCTTCACACCCATAGGTGTGAACTGGTTTATAGCATTGTGATAAAAATTTTAAAAAATTGAAGTGGTCTTATTCTAGAGCCCACACTGGCCTGTACTCACTCACTATAGTTCCAAGCAGGCCTTGAACTCAGGGCAATCCTCCTGTCAGTCTCGCAAGTGCTGGAATTACAGGCTTAAGCCACTTCACCTGGCTCTATTATTGAGTCTTATAAAGCATTTTTACATAAATTTATTTTCTTCTTCAACCGATCTGATACCCATGAGTTCTTTATTATTGCTACTGCTATATTGCTTGCTTTTTTTAGATATACTAAGGGGGTGGTAAGAAGTAAATAGCTCACTAGCCTCTTTCCATGAAATGGAAGCAGTAGGTAGAGGAGGCATAGGCTCCCTGGGAGTAAATTCAGACATCCAGGCCTGAAGATCCACTGTCCAGTGAAAGAGTAGCTAGGACAAAGTGGAAGTAAGCCTCAGGAGGGAATGTACTGCAGGAAGATAAAGGGTTCTACAGCAAGCCAGAAAAGACACTGTGGAGAGAGGATCTTTCCCCTAAAGGTCATGGGCATGTGGTAATGGTGGCAGCAGGCTACCTCATCCTTTAAAACCTGTTTTTTTCTGTGCTTTTAAGGTATTTTGAAGACAGAAAACATAGAAGTTCTTCTTTCTGCTGACTTCACTGGAGCAATCAAAGTGTTTATTAACAAAAGAAAAACTGTATCTTAATTTGAAATGACACTTAAGATAATCATATCAGTAAGTTTCTATATATATCAGAAGTGAAAAAAACATATTGTAGTGTTTCAGACTAACGTCCTTTTTTAACTTTTATTGAAAGTTGTTCAAGTTTAATATATTTTTTGAGAGGCAGTGTTAGTGATCTAAGAATCCCTAGACTGCTAGACTAGAAAAGAATGTGGCTAGATTAACATTGCCAAGCATTAGGCTTTATGTTTTGTTATTTTTTTTGTTATATAAATATGAACATGCACAGGTTTCTGCATGAAAGATATTAATATATTAATCACATGTGTGTGCCTTTTGGTTACATGCACTAACTCTAACAAAGTTAAATTATTTTAGTGGCTCTTTTGGCCTCTTATTGGGGGATAGTCATTTCTAGCTCTAAAATTTCTTTTGCACAAAATTTAATTTTTAAGAAATCTGTTATCTTTTGATTGAATTATTTTTTGAAAATGTTATATAGGTTTTCAATAGGTCAATTACCATGTGTAAATGGTTTTTTATAAATTTATCAACTTGGGGACAAGATTTTTTTTGCGGTCTAAATTGTGGGTTTATTCTTTCCTTTGTATGTGTGTATATATAATTTTTTTTCTTTGCCACACTGGAGCACAATGTTTCTATGTAAAGGATTCTTTTCATTCTTTATTCATGAGCACCAGGCTTTGCTCACTTAAAAAAATAAGCCACATTAAGGAGTGAGTCTTCTTTTTTACAATAATGTAAAAATGAATTGTTTACATTTTGTTAAAAACGTAGTTTTTAAAAACTAAGCTGTTTTGTTTTGTGTTGTTGAACTTGAAAGCCTTTGTAAATATCAATATAATGAACCAAATGAAATAACATCAGGGTCAATGGAACCCTGATCATGTTGTTGATGGTTAGCATATGTTTCTGAAAACTAAATATATTAAAGTTGGTCATCAACACTTGTTAAATGTGACTTATTTTCAGATGACTTCAGTAAATCAAGGGATGCCAGAAAAACAAACTCTTGTCTTATTTACTTGATAACGAAAGGCCATATTTTAGAGTTCTAAATTGTGATGCATTTGCTACATGGCTTTAAAACATTTTTCCATATTTATTGTCAATAATTAGATACTGTCATAGTCAGCCACATGCCACTGGGATGAATCTCCAAACCAGGCATTGTTTTGGGAGGAAGGTATTTATTAAAATAACCAATCCAGGGGAAGTTTAATAATGAAGAGAAAGGCTGGCCCTTTCATAGATCCAAGCAGAGAAAAAAACCCATCCAGCACCTCTAGCCAGCAAACTCCAACTTTAACAAATATCAGGACTGCCAGATTTCTGCTCCAACTGCTTTTTTGCATATGTATCCCTGGAATTTTACATCCACCCCAGAATCAACTAAGGCTAGAGCCTAAGATCCAGCCTAGGTGACACCTCCTCCAGCCAGGCAGCTGGAGAAAAACTTTTACATTTTTTAATCTATTGGGGACATTCAGTCAAAATACCATAGATACATTACATAAGGAAGTCTTATGATAGTAGCCCCATTTCCCTCCTTCCTGTGCCCAACCCACTTGGGGATATGCTTAGAGGGCTTGTTGGACCAATCCATGGGATAGGAAGTTATGGATGGTGTAAGAGGTAGCTAGGTTTTATTTTTTTTAATATGTTGTTGTTGAAGGGGCAATGGCTCTGGGTATTCTCCCCCACCATGGGTCTAACAATCTTTATGCCCCCTCTTCTGTTCAGATCCCTGAGTCATGGTGGGTTTTAGGTCTGCTTTACTGTAAAACATTTCAGTCTAATTCTAAAGTGAATACTACTAACAGTCACCTATGTTGAAATATGGATTACTGCACTTGTATCCAGGGAGTTAGTGAGATGGTGGGAAGTCACCATTATATCCTTGTTATTCTAGCATAGTCTTGGAATATTCTGGGCTTTCTCATTAATTGCTTCTCATGTTTCTTGGTTTTCCCCTATATTGCCTTCTTCCCTTTAACAGTGCTTTCTCTCATGCCTCCCTCGCTCTCCTGTACTCTACCTGACATTGAATTGTTATGTCACTTACTTATTAACCAGTGACTTTTTTTTACTTGTCAACAGTCTGGGTGACTGCTTCCAAATTCAGGCAGCCCGTGTTCACTGACTTCTCCCTGAGCACCCATAGCCTGCTGTGGCACTGGCTGTTTCAACTATAGATAGAGTATTATATGGATGTTTTTTGATATGTGTTGCCCAGCTACTTAAAAGAATACAAAAATAATTGGAGTGCAAGTTTAAAAGCATAGTACTAATATTTGCTATCACTATATAAAAGGTAAAAGTCAGAAAGTGAGTTTGCCAAATAAGTATCAGAATGGATGCAGAAAAGCAGGTCAGGGTGGTGCATACCCATAATCTCACCTGAAGCAGGAAGATCACAAGTTCAAGCCCTGCCTGGGCTACAGACCAAGTTCAAGGCCAGCTTAGACAACATAGACCTTGTCGCAAAATAAAAATAAGAAATAAGTCTGGACATTTAATTTGCTAGTAAAAGGCTTGCCTAGCATGTGCAAGGCCCTTAATTTGATTCCAGCTCTATAAAAAAAGTATACAAAGAACAGTTGAACCTTAATTATATTTTTAATTAGTTATCGAATAAGTAGGTTTCCTTATGACTTTTTCATAAAATCTGTAGCTTTTTTTTTTTTGGTGGCCATCACAAAATGTCTTCCCTTCTCTTTTATTTTCTTTTTTTTTAATATCTTTATTATGAATAAATTTATACTTTGTATGAGCAAATCTTGTGAATGTGTCCCCGTTTCCTTCCTCTCTGTCCCCTACCCACTGGGGTACTTCCTCAGTGCACATACTGGATCTGTCCATAGGACAGGGGGATATGAACTGCACCAGAGGGAGCCAGTTTTTCATTCTTTTTTTCCCTTCCCCTTTGTGTGCTGTTGCTGAGGGGAGCAATGTCTCTGGATATTCTCCCCCACCATGACTCTTACATTCTTTCCACCCCCTCTTCCACTCACTTCCCTGAGTCATAGTGGGTGAGTTTTAAGTCTGCTTTGTTTTTGAAATCCTATATATCTCTAGATCTTTGCCCTGGGTTGTGATGGGTTTCATTGGTGTCTGTCTACATTGACCTTTAAGGGTTATCAGACTTGCTGTGGTGATTGGTCTCCTGTTTTTCTCATCACTTTCTCATAAGTTTCATTTGGGCCCTGTGTGAAGGGTAGGTATGGTTTGTCTGCTGCCAGGATGTCAGCCTTCATCCAATGACTTGTTGGAATTGAGTTGTCCCTGGCTCTCTCAATACCTTCTGAAAAATACAAACAGAATCTCCATCAGAGAGTGAGATCAATATAGGTTCAATGAGACATTACCATTTTGGCTAGCTCCTAATGGATGTAGCCTATCTGTTGCTTTCTAGTAGTGGGAATTTCCCCTAGGAGCCCAAGATCTTGGCCCCCATAGGATTATGCCATTGATCCCAGTGACAGTTAAGGACGTCTTGTTACTAAGCAGATCTCTTAGCCAATCATTAAGCCATTGATTACCCTCCTTGATTTAGTGCCACTAATGCACAGATGAGCATTTCTCGACTTGCTGGTCTCTTCCGTACAGCCGTGTGTTCAGCATTCTTGTGACAACTGTCTGTGTTATATATCAGTGGTCTCTGCTTTCTCCAAATATCATTGACCAATTTCCCTTGGCAGCTCATGTAATACTTTCCACTGCTACACATGATACCATCTGGGAGCTGGTTACCATTATGGATCTAGCAGGATCTCCTGGTGGTGTTTGATAGCACTGAGATTTCTTCAGCAATAGGGTCTTACCTTAGGCCTGGGGCAGGTATTCAATAGCTTTGACAGAAGTCTGTCACATTTTGGGGACCTCATGGGTCTCTTTGATCAACAGCTCAGTGTCAGAAGGAACCAATAACTGGGACAGGGAGATACAGGCCTGAGCAATTATTCTTGAGGTTAGGCTTCCTCCCATTCTGTTCATGGCCCCTCGTACCAGGTGGTGCCCTCAGCTTCCTCAGTAGCTTACTGTATAAAAGCTAGGGTTTTATGGTATCAATTCATTATTAGTTTAGTTTACTGTATGAGTCCCCCACCCTTCCATATCCATCACCCCCCCCCAATTCATTCCATTTCCTTTTACAAACTCTCCATTCACTGACAGATTTTCTTAATGTTCCAGTTTAACATGGTTAGGAACCACATATGAGGGGAAATATGTGGCACTTGGCTTTCTGCTCTTGTGTGTGGTTACTAAGAATGAACTGCTCCAAGTCTGACCATTTTTCTTTAAATTTCATTATGTCATTTTTCCTTTCAGCTGCATAGAATTCCATAGTGTATATGTACCACAACTTTGATACCCATTCGTCCAGTGATGGACAATTGGGTTGATTCAAATTCCTCGCTATTATGAATTGACGTGCTACAAACAAGGTTAATCAAATGTCTCTGTACTTCAGCAAGGGAACGTGGGGGTAGATGCCCAGTAGAGAGAAAGCAGAGTCCACAGGTAGCTCTATATCCATCCTGCTCAGGAGACTCCACACTGCTTTCCATAGTGGTTGTACAAGTTTGCATTCCCACCAGCAGTGAATGAGGATCCCTTTTTCCCCACAACCTCTCCAGCATCTATTGTTAGTAGATTATTTAATGATTGCCATTCTGACTAGAGTTAGATGGAATCTCATTGTTGTTTTTATTTGCATTTCCTTGATGATTAATGACATTGAGCATTTTCTCAAATGGGAGTTGGCCATTTGTATTTCTTCCTCTGTGAATCAGCTGTTGAGTTCTGTTCCCCATTTTGTGAGAGGGCTGTTTGATAATTTTTTGTTTAATTTTTTGAGTTCTTTGTACATTCTAGACACTAGGCGTCTATCTGTATTGTAGCTGGCAAAGATTAACTCCCAGTTTGATGGTGGTCTTTTGGCTTTGAGTATGGTATGGTTGTCTATACAGAAGCTTTTCAGCTTGATGAGATTTCATTGTTTAAGTGATTGTTGCACTTCCTGGGCTATCGGGGGTTTGTTCAGGAAGTTTTTCCCCATTCCTATCTCAGAGTGAGTTCCCCCAATATTTTCTTTCAGGGTTTTTAGAGTTTCAGGTTTTATGTTGAGGTCTTTAATCCATTTGGAGTTGGTTTTTGTGCACGGTGAGAAGAGAGGGTCTAGTTTCATTTTCTTGCAAGTATTTATCCAATTTGTCCAGTACCATTTGTTAAAGATGCTACATTTATGCTAGTTAACATTGTTGTCATCTTTGTCGAATATGATGTAACTATAGTTGCTTGAGCTTAGGACAGGGTCTTCAACTCTGTTCCATTGGTCTAGCTGTCTATTTTTGTGCCAGTACCATGCTGTTTTTGTTATGATGGCTTTGTATTACATCTTTAGCTCAGGTATGGGGATGTCATCTGATGTGCTTCTTTTACTAAGGATGGCTTTGGATATGTGAAGCCTTTTGCCATTCCAAATAAATTTGTGTCTGCAAAGAATGAAGCTGATATTTTTTATAATTATATCTTTATTATCCATATTTACAAACACTGAATGAGCAAATAATCTGTTGGTGTCCCCAATTCCCTCTTCCCTGTCCCCAATCAGCCAGATATCCTCCTCCATGGGCAAACTGGATCAGTCCATCGGGTAGGGGGTTATGGATAGCCTAGGAGTCAACCCGGTTCCACATCCCATTTGTATGTTGTTACTGAGGGGATGTCTCTGGATATTCTCCCTTGACATGGCTCTTATAATCTTTCCACCCCCTCTATCACTCAGTTCCCTGAGTCATGGTGGGTGAGTATTAAGGCTGCTTTATTGTTGAGGTATTGGTGGCCTCTGTACTTCTGTTTTAGGTTGTGTTATAAATCGTTGGTGTCGGGCTGGAGAGATGGCTCAGCGGTTAAGGCACTTGTCTCCAGTGCCTAAGGCCCTGGGTTCAATTCCCCAGGTCCCACATAAGCCACACCCACAGGTTGGTGGCCCTGGTGCTCTCTCTCTCTCTCTCTCTCTCTCGCTCGCTCGCTCGCTCGCTCGCTCGCTCGCTCGCTGTATCTCTCTGCTTGAAAATGAATAAATAAAATATTTTTAAAAAATCGTTGGTGTCTGTCTCACCGGCTTATCCTGGGTTGACTGATTGGCTGTGGTTATAGGTCTCTTGCTTATCCCACTACTCTCTGCAGGGTTCCATATGGATCCTCCATGGTAGGTCTGGGGTGGCTCATCTCTTGCCAGGATGTCAGCTATCAGCCTGTGGCTCGTTGGTAGGGTTTAAAAGACCACAGCTCTCTCACTGCCTTCTGAAAAATACAAACAGAATCTCCATAGGAGAGTGAGATTAGTATAGATTAACTGAAATAAACATTTCTGAATTGGCTAGATTTTATTGTGAGTAGCCTCTTTGTAAATCACTTGTAAAGTGAATTTCTCTTTGGGAGTACCAAGATTTTGGTTCCCTATGCATTTCTCCCTGAGTCCCCAATTCCAGTCAAGGGCTTCCCATCACTGTGTGGATTACTTGGCCAAATTAAAAGCTGTTGATTGCCTCCTGCAGACTTTGGTGCCTCCATTGCACAAGTGTTCGTGTCTTGGTTCATTGTTCTCTCCCAGTAGAAAGTGTGTTCAGCCTACTCATGGGGGCAGATTGCGTTTATTGGTATTGCATTGAATCTGTATATAGCTTTTGGAAGTATTGCCATTTTCACAATATTAATTTTACCTAACAAGGGACATGGGAGATCTTTCCATCTTTACATGTCATTCTCAATTTCCTTCTTGAGAATTTTTATGTTTTCATTATATAAGCCTTTCACCTCCTTAGTGTTATTCCAAGGTATTTGATTTTATTTGTGGCTATTGAAAATGGGACTGTTTCGCTGATTGATTTTTCTGTATGCATGTCATTTGCATACAGGAAGACTACTGATTTTTGTGTGTTAACTTTGTATCCTGCAACTTTGCTGAAGGAGTTTATCACCTTCAGGAATTTACTGATACTCTTCTTTGGGTCTGTTATATATAGGATAATGTCATCTGTGAAAAAGAATAGTTTCACTTCTTCCTTTCCAATTTGTATCCCTTTTATGTCTTACTCCTGTCTAATTGCATTGGTTAGAACTTCTAGGACTCTGGAGGAAGCTAGAAAGGGGCCATGGTGGGGAAGGGAGAACTTCAGGGGAAGAGATAGTAGATATGAATGTAGAGGGATAGAATGCCTAAAGGAGGTCAGGAGATAGAAGACAGAAGAGGTTGAGGGTAAGGTTAACCAAAATTAAAGATGATATGAGGAGAGAGGGAAAAGATGGCTGACTAGTAAACACGCCGCACACTTCTCTGGGATTAAGGGCCAGGGGATACAGCAGGAATCCAGAGCGTGGACACAAGCTGCGATTGCCCGCTGAATCCAGACACCTCAGAGCACAGGACCCGTAGGATTGGAGGCCACCAGCGTTGACCAGCTCGCAAAAGGCAGTGAGTCCTCCAGG
>PVHP010026928.1:0-24357 GCA_004024765.1 Zapus hudsonius | reverse complement strand
GTTAAGGCACTTGCCTCCAGTGCCTAAGGCCCCGGGTTCAATTCCCCAGGACCCACATAAGCCAGACCCACAAGGTGGTGGCCCTGGTGTGCATTCTCCTCTCTCTCTCTCTCTCTCTCTCTCTCTCTCTCTCTCTGCTTGAAAATGAATAAATAAAATAAAAATAAATAAATAAAATAGAAAATATATTTAAAAAAATATTTTATTTATTCATTTTCAAGCTGAGAGAAGGGGGAAGGAGAGAGAGAGAGAGAGAGAGAGAGAGAGAGAGAGAGAGAGAGAGAGAGAGAGAGAGAGAGAGAGAGAGAGAGAGCGCACAGGGCCACCACCTTGTGGTTCTGGCTTATGTGGGTCCTGGGGATGTGAACCTGGGGCCTTAGGCACTGGAGGCAAGTGCCTTACCCGCTGAGCCATCTCTCCAGCCCTCAATTTTTAATTAATTGGGATGAATCTGTTTCTACTAATGAGAAGCAAAGCCTCCAACAACAATGAAATCATAGATCATTGAGAGGTTGCCTAAAATTGGTTTGGTAAAACAGAGTAAATTTTGGTGCTATTTCATGGAAGTCAACTGCTTGGCTTTCTTTCATCTTTCTTTGCTGAGCTCATAGATGGCTCTGAGTACTAACATAGGGATATGTCTCACAAGCTTTACTATAGTATAGGTTCTGCAGAAAGAAGCCTATACAAAAGCATACATCTTTCTTTTTACAGAAAGAACCTGTTGAAAGAACATAGTTTCTGTAGTTAAAAGGCAAAGGAATGTCTCAAATAGCTCTTTGTCTTTTGGTGCACCCAAGCCAGCTGTTCAGTTGTTAGTGGGTTATAAAAATAAAAAAAAAGGATCTGTGGACCTGTAACTTTTTTTTTTTTAGTAACTAGAAAGAAATAACAATAATATTCTGTCAAGGCTGAGAAAGAGTAAGAGAAAATCCAGCTTTTTTTTCCGTGTGTGTGTGTGTGTGTGTGTGTGTGTGTGTGTGTGTGTGTGTGTTGAAGGTGGGGTCTCACTCTACAGCAGAGGCTATCTAGGAAGTAACTGTGTATAAGCCCAGCTGGTTTCACCTCATGATGGTTCTCCTGCCATAATCCTAATGGTGAGATTATGGTCACGGGTCACCGTGCTCAGCATGTTTTAATGTTTAATTGTGGCTTTTTCGGAAGCACGTTAAGAAAAATTTTAGAAACCATGCTTCATTGTGTGTGAGTTCAAGATATTGCAACTTGGTAATATCTTCTTCCAGTCAAGTGCTTGATTCAGTTGACCTTTTGGGTAATGCATTTTTGTTTGCTCTCAGATCCGAAAGATCTCTCATATAACCTTTCTGTTTTCTTTAGGAGTTAAAGAATATTGTGGGAATGATAAAAGTTTATGGGCACAAAAAGAGCTCCTAATTCAGACATTTTTTTGTTTTACATCTCTTTTGGTTCAGTAGGTTGCACTGAGTGCTGATGCAGCTTTTTTTTTTTTGTGTGTGTGTGTGTGTGTGTGTGTGTGTGATTTTTACCTTTTTTTACTTCCTTTTCCTCAAAAGTGGTGTGCTCTTTTCTTTATCTCTTCTGCTTATGATTATATGATTACTTATGGTTCTCTCCTTTGGCCAGTCTAGGGAAGGAATTTGTGTCAGTTAGCAGGGTGTGCACATAGAAAACTGAAGAGAGTGGGTTGAGAAATGATTCCTGTGGAGTACTGTAAGAAATGAGAACAGGGAATGATTTTTGTACCATGTTGACAGGTGACCATAGTGTACCTCACTAGATACACAAAGTACAACTTCAAATCCATCTTCCTTTTTCACCTGCTACCAAATTTAAGGCTTTGGATTTTCATTAATCTCTTCTAGTCTCTGGCAGACCTTTCCATGAATTTGTGTTATATGTCCATGTGAGAAAATTTCAATCTCAGCTTGTTGTTTCTTGACTTATTAGCTATTGCTTTAGCTTATTCCTCCTTAATTCTTCCTCTTCCTCTTCTGTGCTTATCTCTGCATGTAGAAGGATCTTAACACATCCGGATGTGCTGTCATTGTTACCACCACCTTCATTTTGCTTTGGAACAGGCATGATTTAATAACTTGAAAGCCAAATACTTCTACAATATCCAGTCAAAATTTTTATATTACCTATATTCTTTACATTTTGCATTACTAAGCCTCTTTGAACTTAAGTTACAATCTATGGACATTTGAATATTTAATTATTTTTTAACAAATGCTTATTACATTCTGATGTGGGTATTGTGGAGGTACTGACTCACTCAGCCAACTCCAGCAGAATGCTCTGTAAGTTAATTATATACCATTCTGTATTTCTTTTTTTTTAAATCTGTGGGCCTCTCAAACATCCAATTCAGACTCTGAGATCAAGTATAAAATAATACAGAATATAATCTTCCCTAATTCATTGTTCTCCTGTTGATATATTACATCATAGCATTTATGTTTATAATACTATCCTCTATAAAACCTTGATATTAGTATACTGAAATATTTTCCTGCTTTTGTTTTAATAATGGCCTACATGTGAGATTCTTTTAAACAGAAATAGCACACAACAAGAAGATGGAATAGCAAATAATGACCTGATGATGTTTATGGAATGTTCTTCATATTTACAAAACATTGGCAACCGCAAGCAGTCCAACAATGAGAAATGGTCAATTAAAATTTGACATCTCTGCTTTGGAGAATGTCAGACAGCTGTTCAAATGAGAATTATGTGCAAAGATATGATATGGCACAGAGAAATGTTTATGATGTTGTTATAGCACTGGTTCCCCAGGAAACAGGCTCTAGGATGGAAATTTACAGTCAGGAAGACTACTGGACCTCAAGATCAATGATCCAACCAGGAAAACTTCATTAAGTTTTAAGAGCTGAGAACGATCCTTTGTGGCTCTGAGCTCTGCTGCTTGAGTTATCTTTTTTTTTCCCATGAAAAGTAGAACATGCATGTACCTGAGTGCTTTCACCAGAGGATTTCCTTCTGAGGATATGACATAAACAGATGGGGATGAATGGTAAGGTAAGGAGCTATGCTTATGCCAACTCATCAAGGGCTCAGCTGATTTCATCAGACTTGACTGGCTGAGACAATAATGCCTTTGGAGTACAACTCCCTACTTCTAGACTAGCTGTCCTTGGATACAGGCTTCCCTGAGGAGGGGCACAAACTTGAGCCAAGCCATCTTCTTCAGCTGTAAGCAAGCCCAGAGCAAGACTCAGCTGGGGGCTGACAGCTAAGGACTCTCCCAGCACCATTAGAGAGGACATCTCACAAAAGGAAGAAAGCAAAACACAGAGTGTTTGTGTTTATCATGAACATTATGAATTTAGTTCTATAATGTGCATGTGGACATGTATATAACCAGGAAAGAGACACAGAATAAAATGATCAAAGCTGTGTTATAAAAATGGAAGAATTCATAATAAATCTTTCATCACTTAACAATAAGATCAAACAGGTCAAGTTACCTTTATAGTAATGGAAGAATTCAAGTATTTATTGTCTCCTCCTGTAGCGGGGTGAGCTGGGGGTTTAGAATTTAGATAATGCCCAGCAAAAATTCCAATGAACCCCCTAATTTAAGGAGTACCTGAATTCTTGTCTACAAAGTTAAAGAATTAAAATCATAGATAACAAGATATTAAGGTATAGTGGGAGACTTTATTGTTTAAGGGAACATGGGGAGTTACAGAGTTCTCCAGCCGCCAGTGTGGGGAGAAAAACGTGGAGAGTTTAACAGAATTTATACTGTTTAGCTAAACAAGCAGCAGCAGAAAAGATAACAGAGGGCTCCCATCATGAGAAGTTCATGTGGGAAAAAATCTTGAGCCTTCCCAAACCCCAGCCATTAGCTGGGGTAGGGGTAGGCCTTACCTTCCTAAAGCCGGATTCAGAGGTCCTTCTGCTGGGCTGGCATGTGGGGGAGAGAGGGCAGATTAACTGTTCAGTCAGTATTTCCTGCCCTAGGTGGGCAGGGAGACCACTGATTAGTTCATACCTGACCAATAAGTTTTAGTGCCTAGGTTTGGGCTCTGGCTAGAGATACCTCCTACTCAAGGGGAGGGGTCTACGCAGCTGCCTGACCCGTCACACTCCTTTCCTATTTAAAAGAAGATTTTTTTTTAATTTTTATTATTATCCATAATGAGTTACAACATTTAGTGGGCAACAATGAGTTGTTATCCCCAATTCCCCACTGCCCTCCCCTCCCCTCTCAACTGGATAACCTCCTCCATGGGTCGTCTGGATCAGTCCTTATGACAGGGGACCATGGATAGACTAGTAATCAGCCAGGTTCTCCTGTCCGTACCTCTGGATAGTCTCCCCCACCACGGCTCTCACAAGAATAAAAGAAGATTATTTTTGATTGCTAATTTTTGCATGTCTTGGCCTTCCCATATGGTCTATGTGTCATTTGTCAGGGCATGGTAATAAGTAACAGCTCTGTGTTCTGTCAGAGCCACTCTGAGATTAAAACATAGATAAAGAGTTGCTTTGCATGGGGTGCTCGGTTCAACCTTTCCAAGGGTGGCCAACCCAGGATGCTGACAATGTGTAGGTCTCATTCCTGTGGGTCCCCTATATGTTCACAGTCCTCCGTAGCTTTTCTTTCAGCCAACCACCAGTTAAATATGTGATCAAAATGGATCTGGGCCTGAAACATATAGATGGTATAGGGCAAGGAAATCCAATAGGATAGAATGAAGCAGTTTGAAGTACACAGTCTAGTGAGGACAAATAAATACAGACATCTGTTTCCCAAGTGAAAGCACATATACACAATAGACTGTAACCTTGGCATTGAAGTTTGCATGATAGCTCCCCTTACCAAAAATAGACTTTCTGTATTTCTACTATTTTCTCTTTTCCTTCCAAGACATAGCTTGTAGTGTTGTTCCAAATCATACTGTGTGTGTTTTTTTCTACTGTTCCCTTCCCATGCTATATCTATTTTAAACAGCTCTTTACCATTGCCTTTAATGCATTTTAAATTAGTTCTTTGAAAATATAAGATGAACAGACAAAGGAGAATATGAAAGCTATTTTGGGGAACTTTAAAGAACTTCTATAGAGAAGAAGGAAGATTTGTTCAAATTGCCACCAAAGATATAACACAACAACTTGAGTGGATTCAAGTTATAGGTTTAGATTTTGCTTCAGATAGAAAAATGAGGGGCCAGGTGTAGTTACATGCCTTTAATTTCAATAATAATGAGGCTGAGGTAGTTGGATCACCATGAGTTCAAGGTCAGCCTGAGATATATACTTAGTTCCAGGTTGGCCTGAGTTAGCGTGAGACCCTGCCTCAAAAAATTTTAATTAAATTAAAGAAGTCAGAGGGAACTTTGTAATTTGTACAGTACTCAGGGCTGAAGAAACAGGCTTCCCCAGCTCCTCCTCACTGGTGGTATTCAAGTAAAGGAAGCATGACGAGGTAGGAGGACCTGTGTCTCTTAATGGAGGTTTCAGTGGGTTACCTGTGAAGTTCCAGTGCACTTTATGGCTTAGTGCATTGATGTGCCAAATGATGTATCCCCAAATGACCTTTAAAGCAAATGCACACAAAACCACATGCTCCCACCCTCCAAAAGTATAAAAGTATTAGAATTGCTTTGTTATGAGCATGTAAAATATTGACATAAATACTGCAACTACCTCATCATAGAATCATGATAATGTACTGTTCATTATACTTAAAACCTGATGCTGTTTAGCTAATGAAACAAATATTGCAGGACTTTGGCTAAGTATCCATTAATTAATTCAGGAAGAAAATTGTAAAAAAAAACTCAGATTATCATCTTTTTTTATTTCTTTACTATAGCACAGCCCTTCCTGCTAAATTAATCCCCTCTAGAAACTGAACAGAGCCACAGCTCCTAAGATTTGGTCAGGGCCATTAAGGAGGGTGAATCACAATTTAGCAATTTTCAAAAGCATAACAATCAACGAGGCATTAGCAGTGATTAACAGCTCTGAGTAAGCCCTCTGAGGATCCATCCATGTGGAAATTATTCTCTCTTGCCGCCACCACTGTGGCTTCCAATTTGAGCAGGGCCAGTTAGCAGCAGCAGAGGCCAGAATCCATGTATTTCTGGAGCATTTACTTCTCTCACTTCACAACCAGCAGGTGCAAGACTGGTTGAAGTGCTGGATGGGGAATGCTAGAATACGTATCTATAGGAACTGTCCAAATTCTGGGAGCAACTGCCCTATTTTTCCAGTGTGCAGATAGCATTTTAGAAACTGGGCCAGGAGCGAGTACATCACTGAGGTAGGTGACCCTGCAGTGCACCTTTGCAATTAGCTTATGTCTGCAAGTCCTTTGACTCTGTGTCACACTGCCACTGAGCTCCTGGCTCATACAAGTCCTGCAGCAGCCTGCCAGGATAAGGAGAAGGAAGGCTGGGAAATATGACGAGCACTTTGTCACCTAACAGGTGACCAGTATAGTATCCTGGCCAAGCTGGCTGATTGTTCATGTGCTGCCCTTTGTCAACTTCTTAGTACTCAACATTCATGACTCTTTGTTGGAAAAGGAACAATAATTCATCATATGATAAATATTCACAAGTACTAAATTGCTCAATTGGCATCGTGGGTAACTTTGAGCAAAAAGGCTTCCCAGAGAATATTGAAGGATATTAAAAGCAGCAAAGGAAAAAAACAACAAATTCCTATTATATAAATAGATAGCTACTACATTTATATCACATATATTTTATGCTCTACAACGATGGATTCACACGGCTGTATTTATATGTTCATTATTAATTATTCTCTCTGTTCAGTCAAAGAATTCACTACAGACTAAGCATTGTGTTGGGGATTGAGTTAAAAAAGTGGTTTTCATTTAGTTTACCAAAAGCTTTCTGTTAAGTTTTCCGCCAGGATCTTTGCATATGTCTTTTACTTTGAATGGTTTACTTCCTCATCTACCTGCTTCTTCTTGGCACCTTAGTTAACTCTTATTCATTCTTTAACTGTCTTATTTTTTAAAACAAGATTTATTTGACATAGTAGATTCCATTAAGCTCCTGCCATTATGCTGTCTTATCACTTTTACCATTATAACCCCATCTGTCATGGGCATTTTATTTGTACTGGTGGGTTATGTGTACAATTACTACCCCATTGTTTCATTCATCAGGTACATCATTTCTGTTCTGATCACCCTTGTGTGAGTGATACCTTGTTTTCACAAGTGAATGGTGAACAAAACAGAACTTCTCTCCAGAGAGGGTAGCTCTGGTTGAGGAAATGGACAAAGCAGTGGCTACTGTGTGGGAAGCATTAGGATGGGAATTCAGGCACTCTGGAAGTGTGAAAGTGTATATGTCTATCTCAGTCTGAAAGGATCAAATTTAAGGGTAAAAGCATGTAAAATGAGTATGAGTAATTAACTAATTTAGTAGGGTGGTGGACGAGCAGAATTCTACTTGCATAAAACCTAAGTCTCCTATAGAGGAATGCAGTATAAACTCTATATGTGGTATAGAGGAGATTGCAGAGAAGCCTATAAATGAGACACACCATTGAGCGCACTGAGGATGCACCATGTGGTTCCTGCTGATCCTTCTGAGACAAGCGATACCACTAGTTCAGTTAAAGAAGTAAACAATATGCCTCTGAATTAATATTAAATAATTTCCTTTGGAAAGTAGATAATAACTTTTCTTTCCTTTACTACTTCAACAATGGCTTACTAACCTATAATAAACTCTGAAACTACCAAAGTTTTATATTATGCTTACAAAGATTCCAACGAGAATGTATTGATAGATTTAAAACAGTTCCCTTAAGCACAGTTTGAGCAGTGGGATTCCTTTATAGCCTTTCCTCTTTATTATTATTATCCTTAAATCTTCTCAGGGGAGAGAAAAAATTCTTTATTTTTGTCATGGCATTAGAATAGTATTTTTACAAAAATGTCATTGAGATTTCAAACTTAGTTAACAAATTTTATTGTTTTGCCTGATTTAATTTTTTGGAAAAAGATAATTATATCTATAAAACATTGAAATGACTTTTTAGAGTTTGGATTTCAAGTATAGTTGTGTTTGAGTTGCATTACTTAGATATTTGGTTGAGGCAAACTATAAAGTATCAAAAATAATAATATTGGCTGTGGAGGTGGCTCAGCGGATACAATGCTTGCAGCTCAAGCTAGAGTACCCGAGTTCAGATCCCCAGCTCCCATGTTAACACAGAAGCTGTGGTGAGCTTCTGTAACACCAGCACACTGATGGGAATCGACAGGAGAATTAGCCAGCATCAGTAGCTCCCAGATTAGCTGACTTAGTGAGCTCAGCAATAAACAACAATAACAGTGAGAGCCCCTGCCTCAAAAATGAGGTGTTCCTGCCAAGCCTCAGGGAACCTCTGGAAGAGGAGGCAGAAAGAAGGTAAGGACAGAGGATGAGAAGGAGGGTCACAAACTGCTGTCTTTGAGATGACACTGCCCATTCCTCTCAGGAACTCACAGCACTGTGGTTTCCTCCACAAGGTTGAGACTGTCAATACTTCACCATAGATACCTGAGACCCTAGGCTTCCAGGAGGAGCTAATGGGAGCTACTGGCAGGGAATGGCTGCTGGGAGAAGGGTCTCAGGTTCATCAGTGGTGCAACCACTAGAGTGAGTTGCCCAATCTATGTAAAGTAACCTGCCCGTGCAAGCACCCCTAATTTAACTCAGTGGATTAAAAAAAGGCATAAAGGTAATATGGGAAGAAGGGTGTTAATAGGGTGGTGGGGGGAGAGAGGGTAATGGCAGAATAGTTAGGAGAATGAGATACAAAACATTATAGCATGTGTAAAAATGTGAAAAATCAAAAAATAAATAGAAATTAAAAACAACAACAACAACAAAATGAGGTGAAATCAAGGACCAACACCTGAAAATTTTCCTGTGACCTATACATGTGCTAAAGGATTGCCAAGACAGAGTAAAGGACTCTCCTACATAGACAGACATAAACACACACACACACACACACACACACACACACAGGAAAAAAAATTAATGGAATGTCTTCAGTTCTCAGAAGTGAATAATTAATAGGTATTCAGTTTCTCATTTGTGGTTTATGCAACTTAAAGATTGACTTCTTTTTAAAAATATTTTATTTATTTGTTTGCAAGAGAGAATTAGAGAGAGAGAGAGAGAGAGAGAGAGAGAGAGAGAGAGAGAGAGAGAGAGAGTTAAGAGAGACAGAGAGAATGGGCATGCCAGGGTCTCAGTGGGTGGAAAGAAACTCAAAATGCGTGTTTCACTTTGTGCATCTAGCTTTATGTGGGTAGTAAGGAAGCCAGGTCTTTAGGCTTTGCAGGCAAGTACCTTAACCACTGAGCAGTCTTTCCAGCCCCAGAAGGTTGACTTCTTGTGGAGTTTTATCATGCTCCTATGACTGATGCCTTTCTGGGCAAGAAGGCTAGTCTTGGACCTAGAAATACGCTAATTTCTTTTATTGTGAAACTTTTCCCATGAGATCAAAGATGCTAGTGTATTTATTATCTCTCTATTCATTTTGTTTTCAGTGATGACAGTGTTTCTCCTTTTAAGCACGGAGGTCATTTTTTTTTCAATTTTATAAAAGAAGTAACTTTAGCCTTCAAATAATATTATTGATTTAGCTGAAAACTAATGGTTCCTTATCTCTCTACCTGATACATTCTCCTTTGAGCACACCCAGCCTTCTATGCTTATCTCTCACTGAAATGACTCTGTCAAGGGTCCTGGGGTGCTGTTTACTGTCCTTATTGGACCTGTCCTTGCTTTGGCATTTGACAGCCATTGATTTTACCCTGCTTCTGCTTCTCCTCTTAATGATTTCAGTGATGTAGGATTGTGTCAACATCTAGCCGATATTTATTGATCCCAGGAAGATGATATGACAACAGACACATCCATGCAAAGTTATTATTTTTTCCTACTGTGCTCATTATACAGAGTTAGCGCTAGATAGACTGGCTGTGCTACCTACAATTGTGTGAGGTTGAGACAATTTGTTTACATTCCTTACATATAAGATGAACATATTAAAAATACCTACATAGGCATTTCAAAAAAGATTATAAAATAATCTATGAAAGTTTCTCATGGGCCACTTGGCTCTCTCTCCATACTTATTGGGATAGCTTAAGCCAGTCAACATATTCCTCTTTTAAAGACATTTTTATCATCTCTCTTGCTGGTGTCCTTCACTCTTCCTGCTCTTGCAGTGCTAATTAACTAAATGTGCACCTCTCTCTTCTGATTGACAGCCAGCAGCCACTTACTGCCTTCTCTTCCCTGGCCATGTTGGGCTCTCGCTCTGTCCCCATCACTGATATTCCACTGTGGTTCATCTTCTGGGGGAGGGAGCTCTTGCTTTGTCACTTGGCTTTTTGCACACCTCCTCACTTCAAATCCCTCTTCAAGCATCTCTCCAGGGAGAGGCAGCCATGCTTCTCCCTAGTTCCTCGGGTGCTCCTGTGTGCCTTTGTGATGATCCAAAGAGGAGCATGTCTCTGGTCTTGGCATCCTCAGATGTGACATGAATAGAGCCTTCAGAGACTGGCAGCATTTGTCTAACAAATATTTGGATGAATGCTTAGTTTCTATGACAGAATGCTTTTCTCCAAAGCTAGACATTGTGCTCATGATACAAACACATCAATAAACAGGACAAAGTTGTTGTCCTCAAGATGTTCATGGCTGAGGAGGAATGGGAAAACAGACAGGAGACAAGAGGCTCATGTCATGAAGGAACATGGTCTATGTCATTTGCAGCTAAAAGATGCCAGGATTTAGGCTATTTGCCTTGTAAAAGAGGTGACTTAACAGGAATTTAAAATTCGAACTTTCCTCTTCCCTGTTAATGAGAGCAGTTTTATTATAAATCCTGCTTCTGAAGGAAATGTATTCTCATAGATCCAAATGTCAGGCTGTCATCGCATCTTGCGATATGATGAGATGAGCATTGTCTATAGGTCTGAAGTGATTTTCTGTTAAGCAAGGGGTTTGCGTCATCTGTAGGTAGAACCTTGGAAGTCACAGCTGCTGCAGTGTCTGAGCTGAGCTTCTTCTCTTGCGATTTTTTTGAGATGAAGTGGAAAATGTGAGTTTACCTATTGATTGTAGTATATTTGTGGAAGGTCAGTCATTCCTTACTTTTAATTTTTTAAAAATGTATGAACATTTTTTTTTTCTTTTCTGAGCTTCTTCAGTTTAACAATTTTGGGAGTAAACATTTTTATTAGTGCATTAAATTTCATGGTTTATAGAGTATTATAGTGTTTCATACAATATTCAAAATAATTCAGTGTCACTTTGGCTTCCTGCTGTGTGCCTTACTGACATCATTTGAAAATTAATAATCATTGTACTTTCAGGTACAGAGGTGTGTGTTTCTAATTGACAGAGTGCTGTGCTTATAAAATAGTTTTTATTTTGTTGCCTCTGGTGATCCTACTTAATGGTATTTATTTGGATAATTATTTGAGATTATGGCATTGGATATAGAACCTCTGCTTACTGTATTATCTTGATATATGTGCTCTCCCCTTACTAGCTGTAAGGGCATTTTCAATGTTAAGAGAAAATTTCAGTTAGAAGCAATTCTGTTTTACTTTGGTAATTATAGATCTTGGCTCCTTTGAAGATACTTTCATCTGTCATCTATCTATCTATCTATCTATCTATCTATCTATCTATCTATCTATCTATCTATCTATCTATCTATGTATCTATCTATCTATGTATCTATCTATCTATCTATGTATCTATCTATCTATCTATCTATCTATCTATCTATCTATCTATCTATCTATCTATCTATCTATCTATCTATCTATCTGTCTATGTATCTATCTATCATCTATTTATTGATCTATCATCTATCATCTATCTATATCTAGTCCATCTACTATCTATCTGCCGTCTCTATAGCTTAATGGTTCAACAATATGGGAGGCAGCAAGTTGAATATCTAACAGGTGACTTAATCAGTGGGCCTGAGCAGCCTACTTATACAGCCTGAGGAGAGATATTCAAGCCAACCGTAGCCATTTGTTTTGAGCCAAATATACCCTTGCTTCTTAGTACGTGAGATAGCTAATCTCTGCTTGTCAACTTGACTGCATTTAGAATCCTTATGGAAAACAAATCTCTGGTCATGTCTATGGGGGAGTTTCTAGATTAGATGAGTTATGATGGGAGGAGCCACCCTTTACTGTGGGCTGGGTTCCTGGACTGCATAATAAGGAGAGAGCTAGCAGCATCTGTCTCTCTTTTGCTTTCTCATTGCTGGGCTGAAAGGGACCAGCTCCTGCCCCCCTCTTCTCTGTCATGCTGAATTGTTATATCCTGGAACTGTAACTGAATTAAATCCTTCATCCCTTAAACTGACTTTTCTCAGGGATTTTATCTTAGCCATGAGATGGTAACTGATCCAACACAGGCATAAATTTTCTCTATTATTTCTTGAGGGGAAGTCCTCCACCTCGGGCATAGGTAGAAATGGTTCCAAGTCCATGTACAGTTCACTGAGGCTTGTGGTAGCAAGAAATCTAGTACAAACTGTTTCAAACAACCCTTGCTGAGGCCGTACCTTAAGAAGTCAGAGCAATCGTTGGCAATCATTGTGTAGTTTTCTCAAGGTGTCTGTGGGATGCTCCAGATGCCTGCTGCTGGTGTAAGGATAGTCTGGCTAGCTGTATGGCTGACAGTCCTGTTGCTTAAGATAGTCAGGGAAGCAGAGAGTACAACAGCTTCCAATTCAAGAATTAATTTGACTCATCCTCTAATATTTTTGTTTATTTACAAAAAATGTGCATCAGATGCAAAATATATAGACATATCAATATATCTCTCTATATAAGTATATATATGTATATGTATATATACTGAAGAATTTATAATTAACACAAATAATAATTTTAATAGAAATTAAGCATTCTTTACCCATCCTTAACACTCACTCAGAATCCCAGGGAGAGATGGATTCCTCTTGTCTACCTACAGGAAAATAGTTTTGGTAAAGAAAGCAAGATGAAGAACTGAAGAGATGGCCAATAGCTAAAACGTTGGCCACATAAGCATGAAGATCTGAGATTAACTTTTCAGAACCTATGTAAATTGTAGGCAGGCTTGGCAGTGTGCCTGTAATCCCAGGGCTTGGCAGTTAAGACTTTGTATCCTTAGTGCCAGCTGGCTGGTTAGACTAGCTGAATAGGTGAGCTTGGGTTCAAGTGAGAGACCCTGTCTCAATAAATAAGGTGGAGAACAATTGAAGAAGACACCCAGTGCCAACACCGGATTTCCACAAGCATGTGTACCCACAAAATGCACATATATATGCACACCACACACATGTGCAAAAAAGTAGAGAGAATGATTTTTCAGACATATAGTAATCAAGCCAAGCAACTATGATAATCTATAGCAGATGAGAACTTTAGGAAGAAGAAATGATTGATAGGATCAAAGAATGTATCAAAGAATGACAACCAAGAATGTCTAGTACGATAAAGACAAAATAATGTGCACTGGTTTCAGCACCTGTAAAGCAATGCCAGTCAAGCAGTGCATCTCATCTATCTTGTTTTCCCTCCTCCACATCAGAGAGTGGGGCAGATCAGTGCTATTATTACCAACGCTAGCTGGTGTTATTGTTAGCAAACGAAGCATATGCTGAAGAGTCATCCTGTGACATGCACTGTATGAGGGGGGGGGGTGCTCATTCTCTTCCTTTGTCACCTCTCAGCTTGCTCTGAGCATCATACTTTCAGACAATTAATGTGAAATGTTTTCTTAACAGATAGATATTTTATCACTCAAATTTTCCACTTATTTCATTTCATAGTAATATTAAGGATGTTGTTAAAATGACCTCATAATATGGTTACTGCAGTTTGTAGTCTATATACAACAATCATGAAGTATTTGATATGTTTGAAATGTATAGTAAAGATTGCATTGTGTGCTGTTCTGCTGCTTAACTTCTGGAGGAAGGAACCCTGAGAATGGAGCAGGTGCTATGGGAAGAAATCCATAGACAGCCGAGTTTGCTTAGAGTGTGACAGGGCATTGGGAATGGGTTTTTTGTCTTTGTCCAGTCCTGCCTAATGTTTAGATTTTCCTTATAATATGGAATAGGATGGATGAGAAAATGAAAATATGTAAGTACATGTATGAATTTCAATCAAACTCAAAGAAGCAACAGTGTAGCTATGTAGCAAGTATTTAACATGCAGACTCCACAATCTTCTATGTGTTACATTCCTTTTTAGCGAATAAACTCCCTATTTTTCCTAAAATCAATCTCAACTAGGGGATTACATCAGATTGCACATGATCTTCTGCTCATTATTCCACAGTATGTTGTATCTTATTTATTTATTTATTTATTTATTTATTTATTTATTTATTTATTTATTTATCTATTTACTTTTACTGGGGAGTCTGGGAATGGGTGTATGAGAAAATAAGGCCTGTATTCTGTCTGGTCAGATTCCCCTTCTACCCTTAGCTGCTCTCACTCTTGTGGTAGAAAGAATGTCAATCATTCCAGTTTTTACTATTTTTTTAATTCTTGTTTTGTTACTGTGTGATCACTTGATGACTTTTCCCACCCATGCACCATAGACTACCTCTTTAGTTGATATTTTCCATTTAACGCATAATTTTTTTTGTGTGTGTGTGTTTGGCTAGGGATCAAACCTAGGGTCTCCCACATGATAGACAACTGTTCTACTATTCTGCAGACCAATGAATATTTTTTATATTTTTTGCTAAGAAGTAAGATGGTTATATGGGTAGTATGTTGACATAATATTGAGACAATCTGGATGCTCTGTAAAGATTGGGGAAATTATTCAAAACCAAAAAAAGTTTTGTTTTACTTTACTTAAGTGAGTAATTAAAGAAAAAAAATGAGTTACTAGATTATCAGTATTGAAAAAGCGTATGGTCTTGGAGTTAGGGGTAAGGAAGGAATAAATAGGAGGATCATAGTGGAGTTTTGGGGTAGGGAAACTACTGTGTAGAATATTGTAATTAGGTGGATATATTTGCTAAAACTCATAGGTCAGGCAGCATCATGAGGAAATCCTAATGTAATGTATGAACTCTGAGTGATGATCATGGTGGGTCAGTGTCCAGTAATCTGTTATAGGAAATGTTCCTCTCTGAAATATTTATAATGGGGGACACTATGCATGTGTGGAAGCAGAAGGTACATTGGGATATGTCTTTGCTTTTTTGTTAACTTTAACATCAACCTAAAACTTGTCTAAAGAGTAAACTTAAAAAGTAAATTACCAAAACATTCCATAACTTTCAAGGATTAAAAAGATGTTTCAATAAAAAAAAAAAACCACATTCAAAATGCATGAGTTAAAGTAGTGGAAAATTTGTCGGCCCCAGAGAAGTTAGTATCTCTCTTGCCGTACTTATTTGATACCTATTTTGACATTTACAAAACTTATAAACTACTAATGCCTGCTTCTTATTTGACCTTTAGGTTTAAAGTTCGAGGAAATTCAAGAAAGATTTGGTGAAGAGTTCTTTAAGATATGCTTTGATGAGAATGAGCGAGTCCTTCGAGCTGTCGGTGGCACTTTGCAGGACTTCTTCAATGGCTTTGATGCTCTGTTGGAACACATTAGAACTTCTTTTGGAAAACAGGCCACTCTGGAGTCACCATCGTTCCTATGCAAAGAGCTCCCCGAAGGCGCTCTCATGCTCCACTACTTCCACCCTCACCACACGGTGGGCTTTGCCATGCTGGGAATGATTAAAGCTGTAGGAAAGAGGATCTACCACCAGGATGTGGAAGTGGAACAGGTGGCAAACGAGAAGGTGTGCGCGGATGGCTCAAACCCAGGCAATTGTAGCTGTCTCACTTTCCTTATCAAAGAATGTGAAAATCCTAACATCACAATGAACCTTCCACAGGGAACCTCCCAAGTTCCCACAGACCTCAGAATCAGCATCAATACCTTCTGCAGAGCCTTCCCTTTCCACTTGATGTTTGACCCCAACATGTCAGTCCTTCAACTAGGGGAAGGCCTAAGGAAGCAGCTCAGGTGTGACACCCACAAAGTGCTCAAATTTGAGGACTGTTTCGAGATTGTTTCTCCAAAGATCAATGCCACCTTCGAGAGGGTCCTGCTGCGACTGTCCACTCCATTTGTTATAAGGACAAAGCCTGAAGCTTCTGGCACTGAAAATAAAGACAAGGTAAGTAGCAATGGATCATCCATTGAGATGTGTGATGGGCACTGGTAGAATGGATTACTATTTCAATAAATTATATCCTGGCTATCCATGTAATTATTTAGGCAAGAGAACTGAAAGTGCTATTTAGATTACTGGTCCCTGGATATATATAAAAAGATTTGGCCCTATTCCCAGCCACTTTGGATAGTGTCTGCCTCATTCATTAATTTATTTCAGCACATAAAAAAGAAGACATTTATTAATACTATACACAGCAATTACAAAAACGATAGGACTCACTGAAAGTCTAATATTATAAACTTATGGATTTTTCCACCAATTGAAGTCAAACTATGAGAGAAATGGTAAGTCTGATTTCAACATTGTGTCGCCCTGCTGTCTTATCTTAAGGTAAATGAAGGAAAAATATCTTTATGTATATGACTATTTATCTTATAAATTTCACTACTTAGGAATACCCAGTGTAATATATGTGTGTTAATATATATAATACTGTAAGTCCCAAAAGTTGGAGTTTGACTCTCCTAAATCTTCTTTTCTAATTAAATTTAAGTATTGACCTAGTGATTCATTCCTTTAGGACATATTTATTCCTTGAGTGAAAAGTCTATACTAAGTATTTCACTGTGGATTCCTTTGAGTTTTATTTGGGAAATCTGGACTATAAACTATAAATAATTAATGAAAAGACTGTGGAAATAAACATTAAGATAGTTGAGTTCAGCAAATATGCACCTCTAAGATAACATGTTTTAATGAACCAAAATACAGCCAGGAATAAAATATTAAGAAAAACAAGCTTTGGCTATTTTTGCTTTTGGTAATATACTTTTAGTGATTAAAAAGAAAAATAATGTTAATTTTCAGGGTAGATATTTCAGTGTAAATTTTAGTTTCTAGTAAAGTATTTTTTCCCCAACTTTTTTTAAAGGTAACAAAGGTATAAAGGGTAAACAAAGATGTTTTAGGCTCTCCTTCTTTATTTTCAAGTAGTTTGAGGAATTACTGGTCCTTAGAAATGAACAGGTTGCAGTGACATAAAGGGAAAAAGAATTGCAGAAACAATGAAAAACTGAGTGAATGTATTATCTGAACATATTGTGAAGTATTTGCAATAATAAATAAACAAGGAAATTGTATTCTGGTAGCTGAGTCAGTTTTTGAGGGTTTTCTACATTTATATTTGTTGGCCTTATTTTTCCCCCAAGGTAGTGTCTCACTCTGGCCCAGGCCGACATGGAATTCAGTATGTAGTTGCTGTCCGGCCTTGAAATCCCAGGGATCTTCCTAACTCTGCCTCCAGAGTGCTGGGATTAAAGGTGTTCACCACCACTCCCAGCTTGTTTAACTTTTCTATAATTTTGGACTTCAGTGGAAGCAGTTAACACAAAGTATTTGAGGTAGATGAAAAGATGCACATTTATTCCATTTGACTGAATCAAGTTATTTAGAAAATTTATTCAGTAATATATCACCACAAGTCTAGTGAGTTGAAAGGATTAGCTAAATTTTCCATTTTGAACATTTAGATATTGTCGTTTGAAAAATCATTATTGGTCCTATTAGGTATAATGTGTAAACTATGTTTAATCATTACTGCCCATTTTGAAGCCTTATTTAGATTGTAAAAAAACTTGTTAAATGTTTTAATCCACATTTATAGTTGCTTTAAACCTGGAATTCTAGCTTTTTAATTTAGAGAATGTTAAAGCTGTCAGTTTTGTTTTACAAAGGTTCAATATTTGGCTAGGAAAGATTGAAACATTTTTGTCCCTTAAAGTTCAGGCATATATATATGTATATATATATATAAATATAAATATATATATATATATATATATAAATTGTCTGAACTAGAATATATTTTTACAAATGTTAATTGCTTTATATGATTATAGATTTAAGAAAAAAATCAATGCAATTTCAAGTTAATGCTTCAGATTCCCCTCTCCCCCCTACATTTCATTCGGCTTGAATTTCCATTTAATTTGTGTACCAGGATAAGAAATAGACATAATGGAATGATGACTCAAATGTCAAGGCCCCCTGCCAATTCCAATAACAAGGAACTGGGCTCATTGAGAAGATGCAATTATCATTTAAACATGCTGGTGGCAGTTTAAAAATAAAGCAATAGGCAGAATTTTTAGTTAGAAGAGTATAGTAATCTGCTGAAATTTATGTTTACATTTCTGTTCTTTTACCTGAGTTTGCCAGATTAGGGCAATTCTTAGACTCATAGTTACTGCTTGTTGAAACTATATACTCGGTAATGGGATGTGCTCTTCACCAGATGAATACCATTTTTAATTAGTATGTCACCAAATTCCCTACATGTAGTTTTTGTCCAATACTGAAAGAAGAAAGAAAATCAAGCTTTAAAAATGTGTGCTGATCAATAAATTTGCCCTTGATAGGCACTGTTTCCCCATAAAAGCTGATCTTACTAATAAATAACAACATGTGGCCTGAAGCCCCCAGTACTTTAGTTACCTTTGATATGGAAGCACTGCTTACAATAAATTCATACATCTATTGCTAGATCTAACCCTGAAGACTTTCATTATCAGCTGTTTTGTCCATGCATTGAGTAGGAAGGAACTACCATCCTGTCACTGAAAAGAAAAAATCAAGAGTCTACCAGCCAAATGATGGGAAAACATTTTCAGACTGACGTGAAAGTGCTTATGTTAGGCCATGCTACTTGTCATTTTGTGTTGTCTGCCGTAGGCTATGTCTGTGACAAGAGGCTAAAAATGCTCATGAGCAATTTGATGAGACACTATGAAGCAGAAGCCACCATCCTCAACTTGAGAGTATGGAATCATTGATTCTGCTATTATGGGATGTGTGTGTGTGTGTGTGTGTGTGTGTGTGTGTGTGTGTGTGTGTGTGTGTGTTTGTGTAAGGGTTGCCCACCAGTAGCAAGGGTGTCAGGCTCTGATCCCATCTTCCGGTTTCCTCTTCATCTTCCCTAAGTACTCATCGTGATTTATGGCTTCTCTCTCTTGTCTTCCCGATATCATATTCCCGTGTTTTCATCTTTTTTAAGCTTAACATTCTTTTCATCATTTTCTTCTCTTATCAGAAGTTAACCATTAAATATAAATTAAGTAGTTAATTTTTTTTCAAAATTAGATGTACCAGCTGTGGAAATTTAAATAGAAATTCCTGTTAATTTATGCTTTGATCTCTTTCACACCATTCAGATTTAACTGTCTTCTGAGAATTTTGGAAAGTTCTTAAATAGAAATTTAGAGTTACAAGGTCTTGTGGTGAATTTAGAAAGAAATCTCTTGCAGTCCCATCAGCACTTTGGGGGTCAACATTTGTTCATCGAAACCTAATCCACTGAAATTGACTTCAAGGTTTCTTTGCAAGGAGCAGACAAATTCCTAGAGAGAACTGGTAGAAAGCAAGGGAATGGGATATATCTCCCAACTGTATGTAAGTTCACAGGTGTGAGGAAGTAAGTGATGGCAGACTGGAAGAGAGGTGTCTCTTACAACCTGGACCTTAATGTAAGTGCCTTTAACCTCCGAGTATTATTTGTATTCACCTGGAATTTGAAGAATCCTAGACTACTAATTTTTGAACTCTTTTACAATTCAGACTTAAGAGAGTGTTGTTAGTTACCTTTTTGTGGATGGGGCTAAATACCTGACAGAAACAATTTAAGGGAGGAAATGTTTATTTCAGGTCATTATTTTACAGATTTACAGTCCATCATGTAGGGAAAGCGTGGCAGAGTTCATGGTATCATGAGTGTGTGGTGGGTGCCCCTCACATCTGGGTGGCAAGGAAGTGGGTCTAATCTTCAAAGTCCTGTTCTGATCTATTTTTGCTTTCATGTTTTATGTTGAAAAGATTCCACAATTTCTCAAAACAACGTCAAAAGCTGGGGACTGGCCTGAAGAGATGGCTCGGTGTGAAAGATGTTTGTTTGCAACAACTCACAAAGCAGGGGGTGGGAATGGGAACCCGCTACCTCTTATACAGTTCATAACCCCTGACTCCAGGGACTGATCCAGTATGCCCAAGGAGGTGGATACCCCGTGGATTTGAAACAGGGAGGAGGGAAAGGGGGGCACCATCATAAGACTTGCTCATAAAATGTATCTAATTTTGGATGATAAAGATAACAATAAGAAAACATGTTTACTTGCAAAGCTTGACAGCCCAGGTTCAAATCCCAAGTACCTATGGAAAGCCAGGTGCACAAAGTGGCGCATACATCATACAGAGTTCATTTGCAGTGGCAAGAGGCTCTGGAGCACCCATTTCTTCCTCCCTTTCTCTGTCTCTTCTTACATAAAACAGAGAAAATATTTTTAAAATTTGGTGATGAAGTCTTCTAATATATAAACCTCTAGGTGCCATGTCATATTGAAAATGTAGCATATAGAGACATTTATAGAGGTCATAATTTTGTGCTTTAGTGAATTGAGATTAATTTTCAAAAAGAGGCAGGGGAACAATGAAGAGTTCATTTTATTACTGAGATTAAAACAATCTCTGTCAATTTAGGCTTCCTACCTGAGAAAATCATTTGTGAGGATTAAATGGTATAATCTATATTATGCTCTAGGATTAAGTGGTGAAATAAATATTCATTGTTATCACTTCTACTACTGTTTAGTGTTCTTTTTGGTCTGTAAATCTCTTGTTCATTTCATTACTTCTTGCTTTATGAAAGAAAGTACTAAACATCAGCTGGCTTAATAATTTGAAGAAATATTAACCTCACATAACATCTTAGCATCATAGGTTTTAAAGACCATAAGGACCAGTTGTTAAAATTTTTATAGATGCTCTGTTTGGATTTGCTTATTTCTGCACTATCTGTGCTTTCAAATCCACTGTATTTTTTTTCAGCTTTGTGATTGCTTGGAATCAAGTTTATTACTGTGCCCACTAGTATCCTTTATGTTCACTTCCAGAACATTTTCAGAGAATTCTGAAATAAAGTCGAAGGGTTAACAGAAGCACAATTCAAATAGCAATAGATTTTCAAAAGCAATAAATATAATGAGTCTTTTGACTTTTTTGTTTGTTAGTTTAGTAGCAACGCTTCAAAGAACTTTAATAACATCGTGGAAGGAGCCCGGCATTCGAAATACATCATCCCTAGGACAGAACAATGGCATTGGTATTGACCTATTATCACATTCTCAGGGTTGGCACTAAGGCACAGCATAACAAAATCACATTCTAAACATCAGAAATGTCCTCATATTTGTTTCATTGATTATAAACTACACATAAGTATGGAAAAGAAATTTAAAAAATTAGGAGATAGCCTCAGATTTTCTGTGATAAAATCTAACATGTTTCTTCATCTTCTCCAGACAAGTGCCCATCTTTTTATGACATGGTGATTGATAAGATTTTAATATTGTTATTAATCTTACCATACCATAATAAAATGGCTCAAAGACAAATTACATTGGGCTGTCAAGAATTCATGCTTGATTTTAACTTTGATTTAATTAAATTTAGGAAAATGAGCATTTCTGTCTCTGATCAGATCATAATAGTCTATTAGGGATTTTCAAATATTGAACTATAGTTTTCATGATTGATTCCTTGACATTAGGCTTTATCTATATCTCAGTATAACATTAGACATATATTTCACTCAAAGTTCTTTAGAATTTTCTTGGCTCCTCTGAGCATATATTGCAGCTTTAATTTGATTTTATGTGTTGCTCACATTGCTCTATAAGTGGTGTTTAGAGCAGATGGGATAAAAGTGAAAGAAAGCAGATTGGACAAAGTGAGATTTCTGATGTATATACTAGGGTGTTCTTCCTACTTTCTTTATGCCCATAATGTTAACATAAAATCTGTTACTGTGTAGTTACCGTATTGTGCATAAGCAGACATTGTAGATGATTATATGGTGAATTATAGACTTCTATCAACATCCTTGTGTTTAAAGTGCATATTTTACCATATTTAAATTTTTCTCAGCAAGAAAGATTTTAGCACTTGAATTTACAAAGGCGATGCCTCCTATCTGAGCTCAGATTTCATTTAGCTTTATTGTAACAGTTCCTGAGGGGGGGGGAATTATTCCCTTTAGTTAAAAAAAATCACACAATCTTCATTTAATTGCTCCTTTGTTTGGAGGTAAAAATAATTTTAATTCAGTAAGTAGCAAGTCTCAAGGAATTATGAGCTGAAGGTCTGTTTTGAATGTGCTATCTCTTCAGTTTCAAAGGAACTCTTTATTCATATGACCATTTTTTATATGTCATGCAATTTTCCTTAGTATGTGTAACTGGATACCTGTATCATGAGAATTCAGTTTTAGAGAAATTTGTCTACCAATATGTACCTGACTCCATTTGTGGCTGAACTCCTGCTATATTTCCCAATAGTGACCAGCTATCATCTCTGTAGATTTGGCTTTTATAGTCATTTCTTATAAATGTAAGCACACAACTTGTTGGACTTTATTGCTGTTGTTTTGTTTGTCACATATTTGAATGTATGGTTTTGTAGCATTTATCAATAGCTGGTTCATTTTTATTACATATATCATGGCATGCATAGATTACTATTGAATATTCACACCTTTAAATGAACATTGGATTGATTCCATATTTGGGCAGTTGAGAGCAAGACCATAATGAGGATTCACAAACAAGAGTATGCATGAGCATTTCACCACTTCTCTTGGGAAGATTCATAAGAGAACTGCTGAGTCATATGGCCAGCATATATCTAGGTTCTTAAAATATTTCAAATTGTTATCCAATAAAGCTATGACACTTGATCAGCACTAGATGAGGCTTCCACTTTTTTACCATCACTAACAATGATTAAAGTCAGCCTTCTTTAATTATAGCCACCTAAAAGGTGCGAAGAAGTATCTTGGGTTTTCATTCATATTTCTCTGTTTGACTAATAATAATATATATTTTGTGGCTATTAAAATTAGCACATTTTTTGATTATCAATCATGTAGTCAACTATTTTTCTCCAGTTTAATTGTAGTATTTCTAATACTATTTCAAAAATGCATACATTCTGACCCAGGCATGGCTTGTGCTCTATATGCTTATAATCTCAGCACTATAAGGTGGAGGCAGGACTGCCCGTTCTTGGCTAGGCTGGCCTATATAGCAAGACTAGGTATAAAAACAATACATGCTGGGCATTGTGTTGCCACGAGTTGCTATCCTTTAAAGATAAGAGTTTAATTTTGAAAATAACCGTTTCTCATATGACTTGTGTATTTGGCAAGATAGCTAAGAAATATTTGTGCAATTCAAGATCAGAGATTTTCAGCTTTGCTGTCATGTGACGTGCACATAATTTTAGTATGTACATTTAGGTGTGTGATCTACTCTGAGGTAATTTTTGTATGGGTCAATAGTACCTACACTTTTGTTTGTTGTTCACTGTTGACACAATGAGCTCAACACCATTTATAAAGAATTGTTTTTTTTAACTTTATCAAAAGCCTCCTGACTGTTTCCTCTAAACTGTCTATTGACTTTCTAGTGACACACAAAATTGTCCTTATGTATAGTGCTCTAAGTGATGCTTTAAGTGCAGGTATTCATTTTGTAATGCTTTATTGTTTCTTGTTGTCTTATTTATGCCTAACATTATGGCGGTAACACATATGTGGGTTAGTGTAACTTTATAAACATAAATTTTGATGATCGAAAGTACTCAACCTTTGTTCTTTTAAAGAATTGTTTTGGCAATTATAAATTTTGTTTTTCCATATAAATGCAATTGATACTTGTTACCTTCTTCAAAGAAGCTGCAAGAATTCAATTTTAGTGCTGGAGATTGAACTTGGAGCCTCATACATTGTGAGCCGGCACTCTACCAGTGAGTTCATCCCACTGATAGAGTGTCCATCCCCAGCCCAGTGCCTGGAATCTTGGTGTTACATGGAATCTATTAATGAACAGATAGTTCATAACAAATAGAATTTAGAGAGAATAGCATCTTAATCACTCCATGTAGATGACATTCCTCTGAATTCTTTTGGATCTTTAATTTTTTGACAAATATTTTATACTTTCTAATGTACACATCTTAGACTTTTTGCTGTTTATTTCTATGTATTTTGTTCTTTTTTGATGCTCTTTATGTCTGTCTGTCT